>VYZW01053753.1:6924-43717 GCA_013401315.1 Balaeniceps rex
GGCCGAAACGGCCTCAGTGGTTTTGCAGTGAGATACCATATGGTGTTGATGTCGCATTGCCACTTTCTTTGCTTTTGTCATTATGCCTAAAGGTTAGATTAATGTTAGAATGGGTTTATTAATCTACAGCAGAGTCGTATGCAATTTGCTGTGCAAGTGCAGTATAAAATTAATTTGCAAATTCTATTCAGAGAGAGTCTGAAAACAGCTTTCTTCCTCATGTTAAGTTATTGTCAAGAATCTTTCTGACTCACTAGTAACAGGTTTTGAGCTAAAATTACAGGGTATTTTTAAAAATAAAAAGGACTTCAAATTTTCGAATTCTGCATTCAGGTTTTACAGTTGCTATTGATTATTTGTACCTTTCAACACTTTTTTCCATCTCTACATATTAGTTTATGTGTAATCCCATAAAAATCACCAGATTCCTTAGTCAAGATTCTTATGGGAGAGCGAGCTGGAAATCTTCACTGGAAGCTTTGGATTTTCTCTGCTTTCACTGTTGGAAAGATCTGGACAGGCCACTCTCACTTCCCTGTAGTCTTCCAAACCTGTTCACCTCAATCTTCTTTTACCTCTTTGCTTAGGCTTCATTAGATCAGCTGTCTTCTGGTCAGGCATCAATTCCTGTTGGAAATTCTGAGACCAGATCTCACTGCCTCTGTAATCTCCTAGTTTTTCTGCTGCATCAAACTGACAAAACAGTTTTAATACAGCCCTTCCTCTCTGTGTCTTCATTCTTATGCTATTTACAAAGGTAGCTATGTGAAGAATTAAAAATTTGAACCAGTTATTATTGCAAAATTAAAGTACAAAATTAATAAAATTATATCATATTACATTTTGTTGAGGCTAGAGAAAGACTAACTCACGTTATAAACAATTTTATTGTTTACAGCATTAAATTAATGATACTAATATAAAAATAATAGAACTAATATGACAAAACTACTATTATGCTAACATCAAAATAAAATATTTTGTCATGCCTGAGACAAAATATTTTAGTTTTTCCACTGAAAATATAATCTAAAAGCTTATTTTCCTGCAAGGTGTTACTTCAATGAAACTGTACAGAAAACTGCCCATCAGAAAATAAGGTGGCCAGATCTGCCCTGAAACTTTTTTTGAGAATATCTTCTCCATGGTAGGTAGTGTAATTCAAAATGACCATGTCATGTCCCCAGATTTGGATTCCAGGCAATTATTTCAAACCCGTTGACATACAGGAACAGGCTCCCATTAATTTTAAAGATGAAGGGAAAGAGGACAAAATTGAATCCTGCACTTAATTTAGGAACCCACTTCTCTTGATTGAATTAAGCTCTCTCACTTCTGCTAATTCTTGTGAACTCCTAAGTAATTCTTGAAGCTTTTTTTTTCAGAAATGTAAAGTGGTTTATGTGGCTCCCTTCTGTGCTTATGCGTCTTGAAAAACAACACAAAAAAGTCAAAACCCATTACGAGTCAGAGGTTACTAACTTTCAGTGCTCAAAAGGAAGAGAAGAAAGTGGGTAATTTTTTTGAGCCAAAGGAATAATAAAAACCGAGAAACAAGTATTGTAGATCTATCTACCTGCTTATATGGCCCTCAGCAGTGATCTGAACACGGTATTTCAGATTTTACACTACCACCTTCATCTTTGGTTTCTGTATTGTCAAAAAAGTCTTTTCCATTCAGTCAAAATAACTTGCACATGTTAAATTGTATCAGACGCATTATGAAGGTTAGAAAAAGGTCATGTACCTAATTGTCTAGAGCTGCAGCCTACATTAATTGGTCCCGTTTAGTAGCTGTGTTCAAGGTCATCTTCTTTCCTCTTTTCAATTACAAGAAAATTTGAAAGATTAGTTTAAGTATTGTTTGGTGAGTTGTCAGTTGTTTGTATTTATATTTTGTAATATCTGCTTATTTGCTAAGGAATGTAGGGAATCTTACTAGCAGAGTCTGGGTAAAATACATATCATTTCTGTAGGGGAGCTCCTCTGAAGGGTCTTCACATGTATCTGTTGAATTTACCACTTCTGGATCATTGGATCAACTTTTTAGTGGAATATTGCTGCCATGTATGATCCTAATCAGGAAGGAAGATAATTTCAGAGACAGCTATTATTTGATTTATTTTGCTTGAGTTTCTAGGATGTCAGGTTCTGAAGGAATGATTCGGATCCCTAAACTAAACTTCCAGTGCCATTTTAGCTGTTCCAGTAACTGCTCAGACTTCATCTGTCTCACCAGAAGAACATGGATGTCCTGTAGTTCCTTCCTTATATCTCTTGTATTTTGGATACCCTTGGGTTCTGGAAGGACACTGCATGTCTGTGGTTAGTCACCTGTGTCACACTGTGTTACTTCCTGAGGGGAGATGCTGATGGATTGTTCCAAGAGACACTCAGCTCATAAAATGATGTAGCAAAGAAAGACTTCTGGTGTTCAACACCTCAAAAATAAAGCCAGGAGAGTGCAGTTTTCCATGTGTTTCCTGAATTGCACTTCTCTGAGTAAATTAGTAATCAAATAAGTTATTTTTACAGTTTTGCATGCAAGAGGTGTTAGCACATTCTTACCAATTTTTGTCTGCTTAGTACTCAATAAGTAAAGTGTTTTGTATTCAGTACAGCTGCCATCTACAAACCGTGTAAGGCATGGTAAGGTACTACCTAGAAATTCTCAGCTACTTTAGTTTGTTGGGTTTTTTTTCTCTGATCATAACCATAGTTGTCCTCTTTCCAATCTCTTTCAGGAAGAAATTCACACCAAAAATCAAGACCAAATGGCTTTACTTAAATTTCTTAAGGTCTGAGCAATACTTTACGAAGATATTTTTTGTTCCCCTCTGCCCCCCACATGAATTTTTCCTAAATGAGAATTATTGGTTCAGTTTCAAATTGCCTACATTAAAAGTGGGTTCAGTTGATCAAAGTAGAGAATTGTAGACTAGGGATTTAACAGGATAATCTAGAATACATGATATGTATATACATAGCTGGAATGAATTTTCTTATAACAAGCATCAGTAATAAATGAACTCCAACTGTTATAATGTAGTATACATTTGAACCAACATCTAGACCAATCACTTGCTTACATGTTTTCAGGACAAGTAGCAGGATTGTTAGTTACTGGAAATAAGTATGATGCCAATAACATGATGGTGGTGTATGTGGTAGTTGACCAAAAATATCTCAGAAATCACGTCCCTGAGAAATCACTTGACAAGTCTTCCCTTGTTCTATTCAGCTTCTTTTCTTAATTAATTGATCGATATCTTGCATTAGAGGTTCCCTGAGCTATGGCTGATAAAGACCTTGCTGGGGAATGGAAGTTGCACGTATCCTCAGGAATTCTGCTCTAATGAAAATTAATTCGAATAAAGCATCATGCTGCTGCTCGTCTTTGCAAGCAATTACTAAACCCCACAAAATATAGTTGTGGACATCTTGCCATTGCTCACAGCAAATTACATACAGTTAAGAAAGCAGATGTTCTGTAAGATATCTGACAAGTCACAGCCCTGAAGTTTGAGAAAGATCTCTTATTAGGTATTATTTCATCTTTTTATTTCAACTTTCCAGTATGTGCATTCTTACATAATTATGTTCACTACTCACAAGTTTATAAACATTTTCTTCTGCCCTTAAACTCTTTCTTTTCTGCAGGCAACTTCCTTGTTTTCATATATCAAACTTCTAAAAAAGTTGTTTTGATACTGCATCTAATTAACACCTTTTGTCTGTTTGTTTGAAAGGGCATCCATTCACTTTGCTTTGACTAAGCAAACATTCAAGCAGGAGCAAAATTATAGCTTACTAATTATTTTTTCATTCCAGGTGGTATCTTTGCCTCTGGGTAGTGTGAACGGTTATCTTATGATTTATCCACACTTCCCTTAATTCACTTTTATTTACACATCAAATAAGTTCATGATGAGTCAGCACTTCTGGCAATTAGAGACCCATCAAAAATGTGTTCTTGGGTTACTTTCAGTTAGAATTGATGAGCTGTCTTTAAGCTACATCCTGACTATGTGAATCCACTTCCTGTAAATACAGACTAGTGCCTCTGGGGATTACATTTCTTTACATGCAGACATCTATAAAGCTTTTACAGAAGCACCTTCCTTTTGCATTTTCTTTATTTACTGTGCTTCTCATTAATTTATCAATGAAATTTCCTATTTGTTCTGTTCTTTTGAATGTTGTCTAGAATACTTGGCTGTACATCAAAACTAAAGTAGTCAAAGAGGTATTTTGAAAAGCCCATGTTTTTGAATAGTTTATTCCCAAGAGATGGTTAAATGTATTCAAGTTCAGTATGTCTTCATTGTACTTAATTTGTGAAAATCCACTGTTAGCATTCCATCCCTCTGAAAGTTTAGAGTTAGCTGAATATTTGGTTTTAGTAATATTTTGCTTTAATTTGTTTGAAGTATTTTCTTATTTTGGTTTCTCTGATGTAAATAGATTTCACTTTCTTTTATGGATTATGCAATATTGCTTTACTAGCTTTTTCTCTTTAATCTATGCCTACTATTTGTATTTCATTCAGATCATTATTGGCTGCAATTGTTGTTTCCTTCCAGCAAGTAAATTTAGGTATTTATTTCTACGTCTGTGCTTCCACCAGATAAGTAACAAAAAAGAGTAGAAGACTTGCAACTAGAAAGATAAACCTAGAAATGCCTTCATTTTCCCTTTCTCTTTCTGAAGACCCTTTCTTTTACATGTATTCCTTCTTTCTCAGATACTCCTGATCTACGTTGTCTAGTGTCCCTTCATTATTCATTCCAGTGCTGTTTAATATTTTCATCAACAACATAGACAGCGAGATCAAGTGCACCCTCAGCAATTTTGCAGATGACACCAAGCTGAGTGGGGCAGTTGACATGCCTGAGGGACGGGATGTCATCCAAAGGGACCCGGACAGGCGGGAGAGGTGGGCCTGTGCAAACCTCATGAGGTTCAACAAGGCCAAGTGCAAGGTCCTGCACCTGGATCAGGGCAACCCCCAATATCAATACAGGCTGGGGGATGAAGGGATTGAGAGCAGTCCTGTGGAGAAGGACTTGGGGGTACTGGTGGAAGAAAAGCTGGACATGAGTCAACAGTGTGCGCTTGCAGCCCAGAAGGCCAACTGTATCCTAGGCTGCTTCAAAAGAAGCATGGCCAGCAGGTTGAGGGAGGTGATTCTGCCCCTCTACTCGGCTCTGGTGAGACCTCACCTGGAGTACTGGGTCCAGCTCTGGAGCCCTCAGCACAAGAGGACTTGGACCTGTTGGAGCGAGTCCAGAAGCGGGCCACAAAAATGATGCGAGGGCTGGAGCACCTCTCCTACGAGGACAGGCTGAGAGAGTTGGGGTTGTTCAGCCTGGAGAAGAGAAGGCTGCAGGGAGACCTTATTGCGGCCTTTCAGTACTCAAAGGGGGCCTATAGGAAAGATGGGAACAGTCTTTTTAGCAAGGCCTGTTCAGGTTGGATGGGGCTCTGAACAACCTGATCTAGTTAAAGATGTCCCTGCTCACTGCAGGGTGTTTGGGCTAGATGACCTCTAAATGTCCCTTCCAACCCAAAGCATTCTATGATTCTATGATTCTTCTAGCTACCACCTTCTATGTACTTGTCCTTCTTTCCTAGTTTCTTTTTCTCATGTTCGTCTTGTGTTGCCTCAGAGCTGCCTCTAGCACAGTCCAGCAAAGGACCACAGGGAAAGGAGAGTGAACTTTAAATAGTCATCTTATTTTTCACCCAGCATAAACATATTGGATAATCATATGGGTCACTCTGATTAAGGCCAATTCATGGAAAAAGAAGATATAACACTCAACAGTAATGTTACAGTATATTGTAGCTTCACAACAGCATTACTGGTGAACACTACTGTACCTTTGATATATAGTTTTAACCAGTATTAATTCTAACCCAGCCCCAAACAGCCTGCCAACCAGCCTGTTGATTTAATAGCATTACGATATCAGAACAGATTTTTAAAGATCTTAGCAGAACTGATAAACAAAAACAGGAGGGAGATTAATTTAGTCAGGAGACAATGCAATACGCAATTACACCAACTCACAGTAAATCTGAGCAGTTAAAAACAAGCTTGTCTGATCCTGGAAAGAAAACCTCTGACTTAGAGCTTGGAACTGAATGGAACTGGGCTTGTTAATCAGAGTGACTGGGACAATAAATCTCTTTCTGCAGAGCTAATAACAGCTGGGACATTGGAGGTGCAGCTAGGTATGAATATGGGATGCCCAAAAAGTTTGGGTTAGATGGTTTTAAGATTTTAGTCATGAAATAAACTATCAATCACATCTACCAGCTGAATCTGATGGAGTGTTTGCAGGTGACATATCAGCTAGTTTTAGCTGCACAGTCTTTCTCTAACTTTGCACTAACATAGACCCTCTTTCACGGATCCAGACATACTTGATTGACTCAATTCCATGGATTTTAAATGACCACATGTGTGATGTCTCAGCAATGCAGGCTTAAAACAGGAAGACTCCATTACAGCCCTAGGAGGTCTGGATGTTGTTATGCACTCAGAGTAGTCTAATATGACTGATATTAAATTTGTTGATTTTTTTCCTTTTGAATGCAGATCTCATTGTGATTAATCATACCTCAGCTACTATACCTTGCTCCACAGGGGAAACAGGAAATCTGTGTTCATTCCAAATGGTGAGGGCTCTGTAAGTAGCCCTTGTTGCATTTTCTTCCTGTGTTTTATAACTTTGCTCTTACGAGAGGGCACAAAGCTAATAATAAAGGGTTGCTGATTTAAGTGTTCTCCCACTGAAATAGGCATAGCTGTTTTTTGCTAGGAGGGATCGTTCATCAAAGAGAAGTTTCCCAGAAAACCAGGCTATCAAACTGGAAAAGACCATGAAAAAACCAGGTCTAATGCTAAGCTAATAAAATCTACTAAATGCTGAGCTATTAAAACTATTGAACAACTTTGCTCACTTATCAGGATCCATTTTTATCTCCATTGCTCCTGTACTATCTCTATTCTGAGAAACTCCATTTCCTAATGGCTAGGTGGTCTTCTAACTACTGGGTTAAACAGATTTGTAGTCAGGGTATACACATTTTTTTCATGTAGTAATACTGTCTCTGGATATAAGTAACTTTTCTTTATCCATTTTCTCATACTTATGTAAGTGATATATCTCTAGTCAGTAATCATATTCTCTCTGAATCTTCTTTTCAGGCTCAAATAACTCAGCCAACTTCTTGTCCCTGTTCCTAGACATCATATTTCTTCCTTGATTAACCCTTCTTTTGCTCCTCCTAGTTCAGTTTGAATTAATCTTAGATATGTGTGGCTTGACTTGCACGTAATAATGTAGGAGAGGTCTAACCAATGTTTTATCTAATGGTATTATTACCTTCTCACCTTTCTTCATTTAATAATTTTATGCATCATTTATACTGATGGCTTACAAACCACACCTGATTAATTCATCCAGGTCTTTCTTCTAATGTGTCTTATTCCTCCTCTTGAGTGTTGCAGTGGTAAAATAAATTCTTGTTAATAATCTGCCTTTTTACTCCACTCTTTTAATTTCATGTAATTTTTTGGTGCTGCAATCTTCAAGGCCACTCAGTTCTTTCTAAACTCCTCCCTCTATGTATGGTGATGATGCTTTCTGTGTATGTGTTGTCAGAGTGTATAATTCATAAATGTAATGTTAGAATAAAAGTAATTAATTGAAATTTTAAATCTAAGGAACTTCAATAATTTCTTAGAAGTCCAGAGTCCCCTGACAAGAGTCATCTGTTGACCAGAGATCAAGACATCTAGTGACAGGAAAGATGATGCTTTTGAAGTCCAGAAGCTGCATTTCGCTGAGTCTGCAGCAAATTTTCATCATCTCAAGTTAAGAAGAGGCAAAATTGTGATAAAGTTCATACATTGTGTAACAAAGGAAGGACATTGTGCATACATTAAAAATACAGATATTCTACTGGACTTTGTCTCCTAAATGAGGAGTAGGAGAACCTTCTTGTTGGTCCCTTACCTATGTTAGTTACTCTATGTACTATATAACTTGCCTATTTCTGTGTAGGTGTACTATAAACTAGAAAATCTGCATATTAACTGGGATTGTGGAGAGCAGGCAAGAGTCAGAGCACCGTGTAGGAAGGGAAGTCTTATTTTTAAGAAAGAAGTATTGTACTGTGAGAGCCCAAGTGCCAGCAAGACATAGTGTTTGCCTGTGCATGACAACTTACTCCCATTCCTGCCTTTTCTTGAAGTCCCATCCATCTTTTTGCCTCCTGTGATCCATTGTTTTTTTCCCTACAGCCTGCTTCCTCCATCATCCAGTGACTTTAACCTCTCTTTGCCTAAAACTCTACTTGATACAAGAGTTATCACTAGAGGTAGGTACTAAAGAAGTGGAAAAATGTAAAAGTTTCACTAATGATAAAATGGCAAAGAGTCTTTTTTTTTTCCCCAGTTTTATAAAAAAAGTCTCCATAATTTTTTTTCAGTTTCTAAAACCACACAATTTAGTTTTAGGAAAATAATATATGCTTTTTGTCCTTCATGATTATCTTATTTCTGAAGAAAAAGCAAAATTCTGCCCTGTAGCACAGAGGAGAAGATATTATATTTTCCTGTGTTCTTGCTCTATTCCGTGGCTTCCAAATCAGTCATGAGTCCTTCTCTGCAAACTCTTAGTAGCATTGGACCCAGTTACTTATAGCATGCTTCTTTTTCCAAACCAAGATAAAGAGCTGTCATGAACAGAGGTGCTTTGACCCTGTAGGACAGGAAGAGATTTCTTTTTTTTTTTTTTTTTTTTTTTTTTTTTAGCATGTCTGCTTCTGTAAGAATTTGCTCTTACCAGGAAAAACAGAAAGCTAAGCTAAGAGTTATTCCTCATGGCACTTTGTCAAATTTATCCCTTTGTAATTGTTTTCTTGTCGCTGGATGCTAGAGTGCTCCTGATGTTGTATCCTGGACAATGCATGCATTTGTCACTTGGATTTGTCATTTTTGCAAAGGAAGCGTTTCCAGACAAAAGAAAGAGAAGGAAAGTCTTACTTTCCTTCCCCTCTCCAGTAAAGAACAGTTGTAATTCTAAATTATGCAAGGGGCACACCAGATGGACTGTGGAGAGTGCCTTAGGAGTGCATGCAATAATAATAACGCAATTAATAATTAATAGCTATGCTGGACTGGGCCTTCCAGCATTGCTTTGTTTGAAACATACCAAATAGTTCTGAATAACACAGGTTCACTTTAATACCCAGCTGAACATCAGCTGTAAGCTTATTACAAAATTGGCTCAAGTTGAAATGGGCCTGACAATAAATGTTATGTCAGTCACCCTACCAGTGCTATAGGGAAAAAGTCAATCTGTTTTCTTTGAAAGTCTGGAACAGCTGCTGAAATTAGAAAAAACTGATGTGTGATATATGATACCATACATACCTCTAAGAGTCTTCTCAATTGTTACTGAATTAAGGAAAATCTTAGTGAGAGTCTGAGGAACTTAATTGGCCATCTGGGAATCTGTGGAATTTTTGACCATCTGAAATGCAGGCATAGGAGACAGGAAAAACAAACAAACAAACAAAAAAAACACATTCAAAAGGTCCTGAAACACACCTAGGTTTTGCACCTGCAAAGGGGGGAAAAAAAAAACTTCATAAATCTTGCAAAATACGAGCAAATTATATTCTAACTAGACATTAATCTGATGCATACTATGTTTCAGTTACAATTGCCAGGACAAAAGGACTTGTTTACTCTCTAATTTTGTGTTGCTTGTTCTCTTTTTCTTGTGGTTAGTAAAGCTCTTCTTTTTCTTTAGCTGAGTGGCTTAAATTTTACTACTTGTCATTATAAATTCAGTTTCCAAAGCTGCTGCAGAAGCCTGTAAGCTTCCCTGGTGTATCATTTGAAAGTCACAGGGGGATACCGGAGGCTTCAATACTGTTGCTTTCTTGGGCTGTGTTTTAGCATTATGCCAGGCAATTCTGTAAGCATTAAGGAAGATTTGTCTTCTGCAAATCTGACTCTTGGCTGAGCAGCATTTGTACCCAAGAAGATCTAAACTCTGTTTTATATTTTCCCCACATTTGGGGCATTTATAATGATTTTGCCCTTCCAGAGTCTCTGATACCTCATATGTTTCTGCTCATACCAGAAGATTTCCCTTGCGATGGAAGGGTCATTCTTTTTTAACCTCTGGAATTTGAGTGACATAATTTATTCTTGGTCTTTTTTTGCTCAGTCAGTTTGGGCTTGCTAAATAAAACTTATAAACTATTAAGACACACACATGAAATATAATCAAATAAAAAAATCCTCACAGGAATTCTGGTTAAAAATCAGAGAAAATCAGTTAGTACTGATTAGCTTAATGGAATCTGTTTTGGGTTTTTTTTGTGTCCCATCCTGTCTTCCCTGTTTCTCATTCTTAGTCTGTGCCCTGTGACTATGGCTGTCTTCACCATTTCTCTCCCACCTAATGACTGTGGAACCTGATTACCAATTTGACTCGGGGTGGAAATTGCCAAGATCTTTTACTCGCATTAATATCATTACAATAGATGCCCAGGTAAACTAATTCTCTCACTGAGCAAAAAGATGTACTCTTTATTATACATCAGAGAATCCACACTGGGCAAAAAAACCCCACCCTCAGAAATCTGCTTTTTTACTCCTGCTGCTCACAGAATAATTTGGTTTTCTACCAGAAGGAAAGAATAAGAAAATAGTTGTTTAAATTTTATCATTTAGCATTTGCAATAAAAGCTAAGGGTCAGATTCATAAACATGGTGGCAAAGTGCTGTATTAGCAAGAATGAATTTTGAATAAGATCCTCCCAACTTTAGATATAAGCTCTGCAATTCGGAGGCAGCTTCAGTGTTTCAAGCTCAATGCATATTCATAGTGATGCCTGCAAAATAAGCAATGACAACAAGAAAGAGCACCCTATGCTTTTTTCACACACCGCCCCCCCGCCTTTTCCAATTGTTTCACTATAGTAGACTTTACAGTTCTGGCTAGAAGCTTCATTGTGCTTCGAAGGTTTTGTTTATAAAGATTCATTTGCATCTATTTATATGTGGTTGGTTAATATGAAAATAACCTAATCAGGTGTCTAGAAATAGGTATTAATTTTTCTGGTGTCTATGTTCAATACTGTTGTTCTGCACCGACAAAGGCTTCTTCAGTGCCGCTTTCAGCACGTAGGATGCCTCTTGGCACATGCTGCTAAGCAGCTGCTGAATTACTGCAATCTCAGGTGACTGCTGTGTGCAGCAGCAGCAGCATCCAAGTCAGGCTGTGGCTTTGCCAATCGCTTGAGTCATGCCATTGATGAGGATGAAATTTAAGTCAATTCTTTCTTATACTGGACAACCTCTGCCTTGTTGGTTCATTAGGGTATAAATCTGTAGTGTGGTCCCTGTGCTGAGCCTCACCTCTTCTGTGTGCAATTTCTTTTCTGCACTTCAGGAATGAAAAGGAAAAGCTTCTATATTATTCCAATCATTTGGGTTATTTTGACATTTCAGAAACTGTTTTTTATAGAATTTATTAGTTCTTTTTATTACTGAGGAGCTGTGGCAAAATGACATTTTCTCAAATATTAAGAGTCTATTTGGAAGTACATATAGTGGAAAGGTATCCGATGCACCAGTCAAATTGTATTCTGCTGAAAAATATGGGTTATTTTTTCACATTTGCTCCGCTCCCGGAAAGTACGTTCCTTGTCTCAAAGAGCCTTTCATTTGGCAATTCTAAGTGACTGGTGCATCATCTGTGAGATGGTACTTGCAGAAAAGTAGGGGTTTCGCATTGTTTTGAGGGAGATGAAGTGACTTTTTCCTCCACATTGTCATTTGAAAAATCTATCAGAAGTTCCAGTCTGCTTTTAACTTTTATATAATTTATGCCATTTATGAATGCAGGATGAACAGGAACAAGCACACTAGATAAGTTCAGTTTGTATTATTTTTCTAATAAAATTTCAAAAGTACCTAAGAGAATTAGACATTCAGCTCTCATCGAAAGTAAAGGAAATTAAGATCCTCTTTAAAGGAGTTAAGGGAGCTTTTGAAAATGCAGTGTAACATCTTTGCAGACCGTGAGAAGAGTCTAAGGCTTTAGATTGAGTTTAATAAGGGAGAAATAGCCCACAAGACTGAATATAAAGATTTCTGATGAACTGTCCACAAAAATTGTTTTATACTACTATGACTATACCTATAGGTTATTGTTACTTCAGACTTGTTTGGTGCCTGGAGAAAAATCACTTTCTTTTCTCTAAGGCCTTTCTTATTTTGGAAATGAAACGGACACCTCTCTAAAAAGCAGAATTTATGAAGGTTCATTTCCTACAGCTCTCCTTGTGCTGATTCTCCAGTACTTAATAGCATGTCTGAGCTAATTCTGCAACATTTACCTCCTCTGAAGGCATTAATGTCTTCTACCTCAATACCTTTTTCCCATACATTTCAGCAACTTAATGATTTTGAGACCTCAGTTCTTCTCATCAGTTTTGATTGAAAGTAGGGATCTGAGAGATGGACAGATGCAGGTCCTAAACCTCATTTCCTTGGGAGGCCAGGTTAAGAAGAGTAGCTAGTGTTAATAGAGAGTTTGGAAAGGAGAAGAGTAAAGAATGAAATAACATGGGATTACAGCAGTAAGTACGAGACTTCCAGAGGACCCATGACCTGATACATACTTAGTAGATGAACAGGTTTTTTCGGTAATATTCTTCCTCTATGGCTAGACACCCATGATTTTCTATTTTTCCTTGGTGTCTTTATTTTCCCCTGTTATATGAATTTAGGATTGAAAATAACATGGAATATTTCAGCACTGGCTGGTTATTTTACATGGGGAATTTGCCTGAGTAATAGTGACATGGGCTTGTGATTTTCCCATAAGTTATCTGGATGAACCCTTGTCATATAAACAAAGTTAAATAGAATGGAGCTTAAATTTATGATTTATATATGGTACTCTGGAATGAGTTAGCTAATTTGTCATCTTGTTACCATGCGAATTCTGCTACACTTCCATCAAGGAATGAGGTAGAAAAATGAAGTTATCTTTTGTATCCAATAATTATTTCTTATGCTTTCCAGGTATTTTCTGTTTAATTTTAATTTTATTTAGCAAGTAACTTGTGAATGGTGAGGGTTTTTTTTTTCCCCCCCCCGCTGAGGAAATCTCCAGGGGAGATTGATTGTCCATAGGTTCCTTTAATCAGTGACAAGGTAGCACAGGGTGAATGGCTGTTGTTCTTGGCTTTAAAAATTATCTCAGGATAAGCTGCAGTCCTGTGGCAGTGCTGGAAAACAGTTCAGAGGGCCCAGGGAGCGAAAGAGAGCACTAGGGAGTTCAAAGCATATCAGAGAAGGTATTGATTTGACAAATAAATTGTGTTTAACCAAACCAGGTGGAAAAAGATCCAAGAAAAATTAAGGGCAACTCCGCTGGCCAGGTGTCATGGTTTAACCCCAGTTGGCAACTAAGTTGGCAACTAAGCACCACACAGCTGCTTGCTCACCCTCTCCCCCTGGCCCGTGGGATGGGGGAGAGAATCAGGAAAAAAAAAAAGTAAAACCCGTGGGTTGAGATAAAGACAGTTTAATAGGACAGCAGAGGGAGAGAAAATAATAATAATGATAACAGAATATATAAAATAAGTGATGCACAATGTAATTGCTCACCACCCACCGACTGATGTGCAGCCAGTCCCCGAGCAGTGATCGCTGCCCCCCGGCCAATTCCCCCCAGTTTATATACTGAGCATGATGTCATATGTTTTGGAATAGCCCTTTGGTCAGTTTGGATCAACTATCTTGGCTGTGCCCCCTCCCAGTTCCCTGTGCACCTGGCAGAGCATGGGAAGCTGAAAAAGAAAGTCCTTGACTGGTGTAAGCACTACTTAGCAACAGTCAAAAAACATCAGTGTGTTATCAGCATTCTTCTTACACTAAATCCAAAACACAGCACTATGCTAGCTACTAGGAAGAGAATTAACTCTAACCCAGCCAAAACCAGGACACCAGGAAAATGTCCAGAAGAGGTCCTAGTCTCAAAACTATCTTTCAGTCTCACAAGTGAAACCTAGTGCTAAATGGAAGTACATCTGGCCAGTAGTTTCTTCTTCAAAGTAAACAATGGTGGTGAAGACGGAGGAGAAGATCAAGTTCTTTCCTTTCCTAACTTTTCTATGTGTGAGGAAGGGATGTGCACATACGAGTTTATGGTTTGACCTGGGCTTCATATGTGGAAAGAGTAGAGGTGACCTCAGTGGAATGTGTCCTGTTGTTCTGCTTCCAGATTTGCTTTTGATATTGCTAAATATAGAGTTAATTGTCTTGCAGAACCACTTTGTACCCCCCACGCAGAGTCACCTACTCATGCTAAAGCTAATGACATGAATAATAGAAACATTTAAGTAATGCAGTCTATGGGAATAGTAACGAATATGAAACCTGTCATCTGGCTATCAAACTGTTTTGCTGATTTCAAGATCTTCTCCATTGTAACTGTTACTCTGTCAATAGTAAATTACCTGTCTGGAGGAGGTGTGCAAAGTAAATAGCTAGGCGTTGTGTGTATGCAGTGTGCACATCAGCTGAGATGTTTTGTACATATTCAGTCCTTAGAGTGAGAGCATGCCATGATGCCTGGGTGTGGAACGTGGCATGTTTTCATAGGTGTGAAGAATTCCTCATGAACTCATTTGCTCCTAATCTCTCGCTAGTGGGAATATGTGGAAGTGATGGAAGAAACTAGAAAGGATCTTTTTTCAGCGGTATTTCTGTATGGTCAAGCTGTACATCAATACAGTCATACATTTCCCTGGCTATCTGTAAGTTTTATACATAGCATTGCAACACTTCAGCTTGAAAGAAGAAATAGAAGCAATCTGAGGGACTGCACCTTGCTACTGAGGAATACAGTGGTGTTGATGCCACTCATGCAGATGGTATCTCAGTTATGCTTAAATAGTTTAGAATTTCTTGAATTACTTTCTGAACTAGTTTCTAAGTCAAATGTTAAGGATGTTGAATCTTGACAGGAAGGACTGCATATTGACAGTTCCTGCTGACGTATATAACTAATGATATGAAATCTCTCTTTATGTATCTCTGGTCTGGCTGTGCATTCACTTCTAAAAATATCACCTTTGAAAGATTTGCATGTCTGTAGAAGATATTTCTATTTATATAATACATTGTGGGAAACATACATTTACTTATCTAGGGTTTCTACGTAGTTGCAGATTCTGTTGGATGATTGCGTTTAACTTGGTTCTAACTGAAAGCAGAAATTCATGTTGGATTTCTCTGCTGTAGTCATAAGTAAGACATCTGGGATAAATGTTGCATACACCAAACATTAAATATTCATATATTTAAAAAAAATAAAAAGACACCATTGTCTGGTTTGTTTCATGGATGAATCCTGAACTCTCTTCTTCCTGAGATAAGAGTGAAGTCTTTGATCTTTATCAGGCTGTTACTGAACACTTTTGTATGTATTGTCCCTGGGTCCCAGTATATTTGTTTACTATGGATGTCATCACATTTAGATTGTCAGCAAGTTCATCTGGCAATAAATGAAAACATTTTGTTAGTGTTCTAGATGTAAATAAGAACCAATGAAATACTCATTATAGATAGGAGATACTGAAGGCTTAAATCATTATCATATAAACTGCCTCATTTTCAACATATTAAAATGAAACTTATATTTGCTTAGATAAAGTACTTCATATAAATAACCATAACGAATTTCAGAACAGGAGTTGAGGAAATAATAAAGCAGCTCTAAATCCCCTTTCAGCTTGTGTATTGGATCTATTGATAGGCAGAATATCAAGGCTTTTCCCCACAAAAAAAGATTATAACTGAAACTGTAACTGGTAAAAATGTAAAAATGTTAATGGAATTTTTTGCCTCCACAAACTTTTAAACAATCCATAAATGTTAATACCTGAAAAACAATAGGCAGAGGTAATCATGGTGTTATAAAAATAATTGATACAGAAAGTACTGGATTTTTTTTTTTAAGTGAAAACACTGCCATTGATTTCAGTAGAAACCAAATTAAGTCCTGAAGAGAGATTTTCATTTAACAGAGAGTTCTCTGTAAGTCAGCATCCACCACAAAAGCTGACTTGGACTTGCAAGTAGGAAATAGGGAAGCCTAGAATGGGTCTGAAGTTATAGCCATCTTTTATGTTTAGATATCTGTGTATATGCAGGATCCAAACAGGGTCCCACGGGTAGGGATTGAATCCCTTCATTTCAAAGGATTCAGCACAATCACCTTTTACATTTCATAATAGAGCTGTCTGGGAAGTAGTGATATGCATCTTTTTTATGATAGACATATAGTTAGTGTTGATAACACACCAATGTTTTGGCTATTCCTGAACGTGTTTGCACAGCATCAAGGCTTTTTCCCACTGCAGTTAGGCTGAGGATCAGCAAGAGGTTAGGAGGGGACACAGCCTGGACCGCTGACCTAAACTGAGCAAAGGGATATTCCATACCATATGATATCATGCTTACCAATAAAAGCTCAAGGAAAGGAAGAGGAAGCAGGGGATGTTTGTGATTATGGTGCTGGTCTTCCAAAGCAACAGTTACACATGACGAGGACCTGATTTTCCAGGAAGTGGCTGGACATCTGCCAGCCACTGGGAAGTAGTGAATGAAATCCTCTTTTTGTTTTGCTTCTGCATGTAGCTTTTGCGTTCCTTATTAAACTGTCATTATTGTGAGGTCAAGTTTTCTTGCTTTCCTTCTATTTTGTCCTTGTCCCGTGGAGAGGGGAGTGAGCGAGAGGCTGGGTAGGTGTTTGGCTGTTGGCAGGGGTCAATCTACCACTTCTGATTTCAAATATTTTCTGCCAGGATTGTTTGTTCATTTTGTTCAATGACTGTTTTAATGTAAAATGTACAAATTATTCTGGGCTAGAACCAGGATACCCTTAGCTGCCCTTTCTGGTGAGCCTCATGGACATCAGATTATGGAGTCGTCATCTGTCTTTTGGGAAAAAAAAAAAAATACAAACCTCAGTCTGTTTTCTATCCTGATTCTTCTTTAGGAGGGAGAGTAAGGGATTTTGCTGCTTGCTGCAAAATCATGAAAAGAATCTGACTTAAATTGACACTGGGATGTGATTCTGGCAACAAGCTCCTTTGTGTGCTACCCAGGGGTTTGTGTATCATCCAGAAAAGCTCAGGCTTAATGAGAGATGCATCAACCACATTCCCTTTGCATTTCCTCTTGAGGCAAAACAGCACTCCATGCCGATGCCAGAAGGAAATAGTCTATCCCTTCCGAGTTTCAACTTGAGAGCTTCTTTTCCTGATTAAGGGCAAAAAGGAAATAAAACTTCCATTATAGATAAATCACTCACAAGGTTCAGGCATTTAGGGAGCCACATAGTTGCATTTCAATAAATATAAATGTTTTTGCAAATTATTTTTGTCTTCAATTACTAAAAAGTATCATTCAAGATTAATGATGTCTGCATTAGCAGCCCTATTACATATGAGAATCTCAAAGTAGATAAATAACAGATTTACTTGCTTTAATTTAACCTTAGAAAGAATAATTCTTGTCTTGCTTGAGTCTACGGTAAATAAGATTTTCTTATAACTTTTCAATTTCTATTATATTTTGACTCTTCTGTTTCCAAACAATTCTGATGATTTTAGATGTTATATTATTTTTTCATTTTAGTGACATTCTCATGAAAAGAAAATGTTAATACAAAGAGGCAGCTATTATTCTTAGTTATTTCACTCAGTCAGGAGTACTTACCAAACATTAATAATAGATTTTTGCATCTTGAATAAGGAATCATTAGGCTAAAATAAATGTATCCAAGAGACACATATGCAATGCTAATTGACAACTGTGTACACAAAGAGCTGCCATTTATTTTATTACAGTCAAACATAACCTTTGTAAATGTCAGCACTGTGTTCTGTTGACCAGCATTTTAATTTAGACACATTCTTCCTTTTTAAGTGATTATCATTTTATTCCCTTCCAACACATGGTTCATTCATATTAGTTGCCATTGCATATTTCATGATTCTTTTGAAAGTAACAATCAAATTATGATTATTTTATGGGGAAAATTATGAAAAAAAACAAAAATGTTTTGTTGTTTTCTGGTAAGATGATAATTTGAATGTCACCAAAGCCATCTTTTAGTACCAAGTAAAATTTGAAGAAGGCTCTGAGTCAACCCTGAAGAGAACAGCCTCTGATTTCAAATGAAAATACTTGTGTAATGAAAATACATTATCCTTTTTGTCATTTTTATACACTGAAAATGATTTTGGTTTTTTTTAAAGACATATACACAAAGCAACTACTGATTTACTTCAGAGTAGTTCGTGGTCTGGTTGACATTTTAACTAGAAAGGTTGTAAGTATTGAGCAACCACAGTAGACTGAAATTCAACATCACTGGAGGAGCCAGAAATCCTTTTTAAATACATTAGCATTTAACCTCATAAGAGAGCAAATTGTCAAGCTTGCATGCTGTTCACTATTCAGTAGGATATAGTGAACAGGAGAAGGTACAGAAAGTAACTCTTAAGTTGAATTAACTCCTGAAGAATACTGTGAGGGGTCTAAAACTATAAATGTGTTTAAAAAAACCTCTTAAGTAAATTCATAACAGAAAGGTATATTGAAAGATATTAATGGGATAATGTGCAGACAACCTCTAATTTATTAAGTCCCTAAACAGCTGACTGCTAAAAGCTGAGAATGAGTACTGGGAGAAGCATTAGTTTTTTACTCTTTCCCTAGGCACGAACTATTAGTCATGCTTGGAGAGAGGACACAGGGTTAGAAGGACTATTGGAAAGGCTGTGCTGGTGCTCTAAATTGCAGATATTCTACTGGAAAATTCGAGTAACTTGTCATAATTTTATTATAGAGACAGCTAACAACTTAAAAAATTTAAATGGTAAGAAAAATATTAGAACAATAATGGGTACAGACTTTTTTCTTACTATGACTGAGGGGTTTTTTATAAGTAGAATTTATAAGTAGAAATTTATAAGTAGAAAGAAAGGGACTTAATAAATGCTAGACCTTCCAGTAAGGCAACAATATTTGTTTTATGCATTACATTATTTACAGCAGAATATACTAAATATTTTAACACATTGTTTCTAAAAGTTGGTAAGTAACATTACTGTGTGTGGCTTGCTACTCGGTGATATAAAATGCTAAATCATTTATAGGACAAGATTTTGAAAAATATTCCTTTAAAAAACCTATTTTTAAGCACTCTTCTGTTGATTAATATCAGGCTTCATACAGGTGTTGGAAATGTTATTTTCAGAAGTTTTAACAAGGGGAAAGTGACCACAGATTTCACCATTATAAAAACTAAAACTAAAATTCATTTCTTTTCTCCTCTGTAATTTCTCACACATGGAACACCTCCACTCATACCACACTCCCCCATCACCCTCATTCAATCAAGCTATTTCTCCTCAGGACTTAACAAGAAGAGAGATAATAATACATCTTTTTCTATTTTAAAATGTTGGAATATTGCTCAATTACTGTGGAACTCAACTTCATTGAAACATTTAAATAGGCAGAAGACAGGTTTTGTACAGATGGCTGGTGTGGCAAATCACACTGTAGCTTTTTTTGTTGCTTAATTTTGCAAATAACTGTGTATTTTGCATACTCAGTACCATTTTTTAAATGTAGCCAGTAAATGGAGACCTTCAAATCTGAATTCAACATTGACATTATTATTAATTACTCTAGATGATAAACATTGCAGAAATGGGAGCATAGAAAATGCATTTGAATTGTGTTCTAAAAGAAATATTGTTGTAGCTATGGCAGTGTAGGAATGTAAGAGAGGGAAAGTGTATGCAGAGAGATAATAAGATTCAGTAATTTAAAACTGAATATCTTTTGTCAGACAATATATCACTGAAGGTGGTGGTAGGGAATGAAATAAAGCCAGCATGGTCTGGGGTCTGACTGTCTTCTGTCAGGTCTGAAAAGAGGTCATAAAATCCAACCTAAATATTGCTTAGACATAAGGTTTTCTTTAATTTTGTTAACTCACCTCACCTTAGTTTCTATGAATTATTTCACCATACCCACTACAAAGCTTCTATGAGTGATGTACAACTGCTTCTTGTAATTTCTTGAGTAAGTGCTATAACTTCCTTTAATTTAAAAGTATATAATCAAGGTTATGTAGTTTTGTTGTGACTGCAGGATGTGGCAAGTAATTGGCTGTATTTTGCATTAACATTTCTGAAACCAAGGGATGAGAAAGACTATTCTTGATAAGAGCAGTAACTGTACAGGTCAAGACACCGATTCCATAAAGATAGGTGTGCTTCAGTTTATACAGGTCAGTAACCTCACATTAAGCGCAGGGGTGAGGTCTCATACAATGCCAGAGGCCAAAGCATGTGGGTGAAAACCTTGTGCCTGAAGCTCAGCCTTTAGCTGCCATCCTCTTGCTACTCTGGTCATAGCTTTTTCTAATTGTAGATTGGGACTGTGAAGAGATCACAAAACTAATTTTCTGTTTGACCTTGCCTGAGTACAGGTTCCCAGAGGTGAAAGGCAACTGCAATTATCCACTGTGAAACTTAACCTCCCACATTCCTTCCATTACCTGCGAAAACTTCACTGTTACATCATATACTACTGTGACGAGGTCTGTTTCCATACTCTCCCTCGCCTCTCTCTCCCAAAACCAAACCATAACTCCCCCCTCCCCAAACACAACAACTGTAAGAGGTTTTCTTCTAAGGAAGGTAGTTCTATTTTATATGGGACTGGAGTTTTAAGTAGTGCTTTCAATGAATTGTGCTCAACACCACCAAGAAAGATACCATTTATTATTTTTAAATTCTGTTCCCATACTTCTAGTGAATTTTCAGGTGAACAGTTCCTGAATTGCAACTAGTTTGTGTTGTATTGTGAATGATAACTGTTATTTGGTTACTTTATTGGTTAGTTATCAAAAGCATGCAATAACACTGTGGTTTATTTCTGGACTGGTTATTTGTAGAACTCACCTAATAGGGTGAGAAATATAAATGTTGAATAGCAAAAGCAAAAGTCATGATATTTTACTCAGATGGTATTCAAATTTTTAAAGAATGTATGTTTTGCGTAAAAGATGTCAGCTACACAGGTAGAAAAAAGAAAGTGATCATCTTATGCCTAGTAGCCTTCATCCATTGTTACCTTCCATTGTTACCTTAAAATGGTTTGTGATACCCTGACTATTGCTAAATTACCTTGAAAACAAGTCTTAACCTTCTAGTTTAAATTGACTGATGAAAGTCATGGCTTTAAGAATGAAATTTACACTAAAAATCATTCCTTTTTAATCAAAAGTCATGTGCTATTTGTTCCCTTTCTTAACAATATGAAGCCTCAACTACAATTGTGATTTAAAAAAAAAAAGTCAACTTTTCTGAAGGAAGATACTGTTTGATTTCCTGTCTATTCTCTCATTAAATGTAGCTGGTTTTACCTTTCCTGCAAGGTAGGGTCATGCTGCATTTCATTCTTTGCAGGACACAATTCACACTGCATTTCCATGTCCACTGAATATTTTCCAACACCTGTTCATATTTCTGTAAGAGTGTTTTTCTCTTATGCTTCCTTGCCCAGATATTACAAGCAGTGGTGGCTTTAGGAACTACATTGCAACATTTCTTTAAAAGGTTGGAGATACAGATAGATACATACACACTCTCACTCTTTAAAAAAAAAAAAAAAAAAAAAAAAAAAATTGAGAGCTTTTATAGCATCCTAAACACTTCCACCATGGTCTGTGTTAATACATTTCTGTTCTCACTTGCCCTGGGATGGAAGATTCCACAAGACCAGAAATGGAGGCTCTCTCATAAAGCAGTAACTCATTAAACTGCAGTTACTTGTTTGCATGTGAAGGTCTGAACACACCTCATTCGGTAGCTTAGTTGGAGATGTCTTACAAACAAGAATGTGTTTGAGGAATACATGTTAGGAATCGATTCAGTACAAGTGAAAAAAATAGGATTGTAGGTGTGAAAAAAACAAAAATCACACAGGGTATTTTGGTCATTTAAAATTACTTGTAATTTTTATTTGGCAAAAATGCTAATTACCTTGTGTTTCTCAACAGAAATTTGAAGTTAAATGTTTAGCTATTTTAATCAGAATGATCTGATATATGGAAGTGACATTTTTCTCTCATAAGTGTCTTAACTACATGTTGAAATCATATCAAAGTAGAAAATATGACTTTCTCTTGAAATACTGCTTTTAAATGACATTAAAATTTGCTTCTCCTGAATGGAAACCAAAGTTAATTGAAGTCAGCAAGAGAAAATTCTGATCTTAATGAAACAGCCTGATGAAGAGCAGTGAGATTTGAAATTTTTACTTGATTGACTAATTTGCAGAGGCAGCATAAATTTTCTGTCACTTGAAGATAACATGTATTGTTCTATATTGCAAATACAGCACAGACAGCAACAAAGGCTACACAATTTGCTAATGTTTAAAGTATTTGGTGTCTACCAATATATTATTTCACTATTATCTATTCTTGTTTTTTCCTTCTCTATTCTGTTTTACTTTTTTAAAAAAATTGAGTCGTACATTTTCTGTAGTTTAATTTATTGCAACTTTGAATGTTTTGTTAAGTTAACAAAAAAAAGAAGCCTTCTTTATTCTCCATGGAGAAAGAAGCCATGCTGAGAAAAAGCTAAGAGTACATTTTTGAAGTAGCTTAGATATGCAGTGACTGACCTGGTGATGCTGCATGGCAAGTATGAGATAAGAGCTTATAGCCTGTCTTATAAATTTAATAGGCTTTAATCCTTAGTTGCTTAAAATGGTTGTGCCCAGGTAGGTCAATGAGTTGTGGGAACACAGGAGAGTACAATTACCCATCTGCAGACAAAAGCAGTCAAACATAAAATTTTTTCACTTCAAGCATAATTTTTTTTCCCTAGAACTTCACACTTAGGTGTGAGTGGAAGTCTCTATTCTTTCAGGAAAGTAGACAAAAAATATTAATTATCTGATGTTTATTGAATGGGCTGATCCTTGTGATGAAAAATGCAGTATCATTTAGAAGGCTTTTTTTTTTAATTTTGACTGACATTTTTCTTTCTTCCTTGGACTAAAAAACAGACCCTGATATGACCAAGGGTGACACATAAATACCCTAATAGTCTATAAAATATTTCAAGAAATGATGTCCTGTCACCATAGATGAACAAAGGGACACAGGTGATATCTTTGTGTGATTTATAGGATTACATTTTTATCTAACCAGCAAGATCCTAACATAGAAATGTCTGATTTAAATTACTCTGGTTAAAACAGGAGTCTCTAATCCAAAATAGAATAAGAAGAGACCTTTACTTTGGCTGCAATTCAGTCATGCCCAAAATTTACCATAGGCATTTTGAAAGAGAGGACAAAAATAACCAGATGACCTTATGAATGACTTCTGGGGACAAAAATGTTATGTAAATAGCCAAAATATTTTTTCTGTTTTTTGAGCAAAGTTTCCTGTTTAATGTTCTTTTCGTGCAAATCATGGGAAAAAGCTGTCAGATAGCTATTATGAATATAAAAAAAAAAAAATATCAGTCGTAGTAGGAGAGTTAACAGAAGTGAATAGCATAATGAAATGTCCAGCTCCAGCGCAATTTAAATTGACTATTGCATTGGTAAATAACTCTGTTCCTGTAAGATATAGTAACATTTCTGTGCTAGCTTAATTCAGCCAGAGATGACTATTAGGCGCAACCAGAATAAAGCCCTGAGGAACTTTGAATTATTTACTCAAGCTGGTAGGCTCTCTGCAAGTTCTGATCTCTGTATCCTCATGGTTTGTCATTTTTCTTTTGCTACAATATCAATTGTGGCTTTTACATTTTCATTTAGCAAGGTACATATACACTTTAAAAAGAGAGGCAAGCCTACCTGGTCAGTAATGAGTACTTTGTTTATCTGCTTTATATACTGAAAGATGCTAGCTGGTTTGAGTCAAACAGTCATTTAGTTATAATTTTGCACACATTATTCCCAAGTCTTGCTGCTTAGACATATTTGTTCACAGTCTGCTGCTACAGCTGCCTGAATCTGCTCAGGGCTAAGACAGACCTTAGGCTGCTCCCACGTGAAGGGTTAGAGATGAGGCATGTTGGGCAAAGGGAAGCTTTCGATTACTCTGTTTTGCTCATTGAAAATGGAAGTGGCCTTCCATGTGAAGCCATAAAAAGCTGGCTTTAGGGAGAAGTGCTGCAGTTCCTTCACCTTTAGAAGTGGAAGGAAGAACTTATCTATGTCAAAAGGGGGCATTTCTAGCAATTGAAAAAGCTTATCTTTCCAAAACCTATCGAGTTGAAATGTCCTGTATGTGTTTATAGTTTTGTTGAGATAAAAGAATCAAACTTTCAAAATAGAAGGAAAGTACAGCACTTTGCTTGAGAAATAGTTCCTGTCTAGACTTTATTTCTAAGGGTACAATAAAAGAATTGTAGTGTGTTTGTTTTTTGATGGGTTTTTTAAAGAGTAAGAGAGAAAGAAAATAAGATTATTTCATTAACTTCAGTTTTTTGCTGCTACAAAAATCTATTGTTCTCATCATCTTGCTTTGGGAAAAATAATGTTAATTGATGAATATATACAAAAATACATATATACATGCATTAATTTTATCTAGTATAGAATTGTAGAATCTAAATTATTCCAACCTAAATGGTTGGAAAAGACCCTTAAGATCAACAAGCCCAACCATAAACCTAACACTACCAAGTCCACCACTAAACTGTGCCCCTAAGCACCACAACTACATGTCTTTTAAATATCTCCGGGGGTGGTGACTCAACCACTTCCCTGGGCAGCCTGTTCCAATGCTTGATAACCCTTTACGTGAAGAAATTTTTCCTAATATCCAATCTGAACCTCTCCGGTGCAACTTGAATCTGTTTCCTCTTGTCCTATCACTTGTTACTTGGGAGAAGAGACTGACACCCACCTCGCTACAACCTCCTTTCAGGTGGTTGTAGAGAGTGGTAAGGTCTCCCTTCAGCCTCCTTTTCTCCAGGCTAAACAGCTCCAGTTCCCTCAGCTGCTCCTCATAACACTCTAGAACACTAGAAGGGTCTAGTGTGCTCTAGAACCTTCACCAGCTTCCTTGCTCTTCTCTGGACATGTTCTAGCACCTCAATGTCTTTCTGGTAATGAGGGGTCCAAAACTGAACACAGTATTCAAGGTGCCAAGAACAGGGGGACAATTCCTTCCCTAGTCCTGCTGGCCACACTATTTCTGATATGAGCCAGGGTGTTATTGGCCTTCTTGGCCACCTGGGCATGCTGCCGGCTCATATTCAGCTGGCTGTTGACCAACACCCCTACGTCCTTTTCTGCCGGGCGGCTTTCCAGTCACTCTTCCCCAAGCCTGTAGTGTTGCATGGGGTTGTTGTGACCCAAGTGCAGGACCCAGCACTTGGCCTTGTTGAACCTCATACAATTGACCTCTGCCATTGATCCAGCCTGTCCAGATCCCTGTGTAGAACCTTCCTACCCTCAAGCAGATCAACACTCCTGCCCAACTTGGTGTTGTCTGCATATTTGCTGAGGGTGCACTCGATCCCCTCATCCAGGTCATTGATAAAGATGTTAAACAGAACTGGCCCCAACACTGAGGCCAGGGGAACACCACTTGTGACTGGCTGCCAACCGGATTTAATTCCATTCACCACCAGCCTTTGGGCCCAGCCATCCAGCCAGTTTTTTACACTGTGAAGAGTATGCTTGTCCAGGCCATGGGCAGCCAGTTTCTCGAGGAGAATGCTATGGGAAATGGTGTCAAAGTCTTTACTAAAGTCCAGGTAGACAACATCCACAGCCTTTCCCTCATCCAATAAGTGGGTCACCTTGTCATAGAAGGAGATCAGGTTAGTCAAGCAGGACCTGCCTTTCATAAACCCATGCTGACTGGGCCTGATCACCTGGTTGTGCTGTATGTGCTGCGTGATGTCACTCAAGATGATCTGCTCCGTGACCTTCCCCAGTACTGAGGTTCAGACTGACAGGCCTGTAGTTCCCTGGATCCTCCTTCCGGCCCTTCTTGTAGATGGGTGTCACATTTGCTAACCTCCAGTCAACTGGGACCTCCCCAGTTAGCCAGGACTGCTGATAAAGGATTGAAAGTGGTTTGGTGAGCACTTCCACCAGCTCCCTCAGTACCCTTGGGTGGATCCCATCTGGGCTCATAGACCTGTGAGTGTCTAGGTGGTGTAGCAGGTCACTAACCATTTCCTCTTGGATTACGGGGGTTTCATTCTGCTCCCTGTCCCTGTCTTCTAGCTCAGGGTGGTGGCCACCCTGAGAACAACTGGTCTGACTATTAAAGACTGAGATGAAGAAGGCATTAAGTACCTCAGCCTTTTCCTCATCCTTTGTCACTATGTTTCCCCCCGCATCCAATAAAGGATGGAGATTCTCCTTAACCCCCCTTTTGTTGCTAATGTATTTATAGAAACATTTTTTATTGTCTTTTATGGCTGTCCTGGTTTCAGCTGGGTTAGAGTTACTTTTCTTCCTAGTAGCTGGCATAGTGCTGTGTTTTCGATTTAGTAGGAGAAGAATGCTGATAACACACTGATGTTTTAGTTGTTGCTAAGTAGTGCTTAGACTAGTCAAGGACTTTCTTTTTCAGCTTCCCATGCTCTGCCAGCTGCACAAGAAGTTGGGAGGGGGCACAGCCCAAGATAGTTGATCCAAATTGACCAAAGGGCTATTCCATACCATATGACGTCATGCTCAGTATATAAACTGGGGGAAGTGAGCCGGGAGGCGGCAATCACTGCTCGGGGACCGGCTGGGTGTCGGTCGGCGGGTGGTGAGCGGTTGCATCACTTGTTTCCTTTTTCCCTGGGTTTTGTTTGTCTCTCTCGTTCTCCTTTTCATTACAATTATAATTATTATTATTATAATTATTATTATTATTACTATTATTATTGTTATTATTATTTTATTTCAATTATTAAACTGTTCTTATCTCAACCCGTGGGTTTTCTTACTCTTGCCCTTCCGATTCTCTCCCCCATCCCACCGGGGAGGGGGAGGGTGAGCGAGCGGCTGCGTGGTGCTTAGTTGCCGACTGGGGCTAAACCACGACAATGGCGGCAGCCAGATTAAGTCCTAGCTGGGCTTTGGTCCTTCTAATTTTCTCCCTGCATAACCTCACAACCTCCTGAGTTGCCTGCCCCTTCTTCCAAAGGTCATAAACTCTTCTTTTCCCTGAGTTCCAGACAAAGCTCTCTGTTCAGCCAGGCTGGTCTTCTGCCCCACCAGCTCATCTTTGGGCACATAGGGATGGCCTGCTCCTGTGCTGTTGTTAGCTACTTTTCTTCTACTGCTCTAGTCCTTTTAAGGATATGCTCATGATTTTATTCCACCAAAATAGATCTTAGCAGTTACAAAGACAGAACCTCAGAGAGGACCCTGTTCAAATAGGGTCGTCTGAGTCCATGGGAATTATCTCAATAAGAGCGAAATCGAGTCTATAATTGCTCTGTGTAAATTTTGTTTGAGTTCTGAATGCTTAGGCAGCCACTGGGGCACAGATACACTTAGGACTTGCATAGTCTTAATACTCAGCAGTGTCTGATGGCACACAGGATTTAAGGAATTAAGGAATCCTGCGTTAAAAAGGCAGATAAAACTCACAGGAATTGTTATTTCTTCCTATTTGATCCATTTTTCAAACAGTGATGTGTAAATGCTGGAAACTCTTTGCTTTATATTGCATACTTTGATAGAGCTTAAGCAGTGTCTGTTTCCAAAAATCTTAAACTATGTAGCATATTAGAATAGGAAGCAAAGATGAAGTTAAATATCAGTTTCAGATGTAGATACTGAGGCAGAGAAGGATGATTTCCCCCTATGGTAAGCTCATGCTTCTATTTATCTTTTGACATTTAACAATGGAGTTAGCGGAGTTAGGGGATGAGTCATCTGAAGAGGCAGCAACAATTATTTGATAAGTGAAAGTTCACTGCAGAAGACGCCTTGTTAAATACTGTGGTAGCCAGATTAAAAACTCTTTGCCTTTGACACATCCCACCTTCCCCCACCCCCCTTTTCATTGCATTTTCCAATGCAGGAAGAAACTACTAAGAAATTAGTATGTGTGACCCTAATTAGCTAGTCTTAAGCGTGTCTACAAGAGAGATATAAGTTTAGAAAATAGATTGGTCCAGACCAGCATTATATATTTGCAGACTGTCTCCATTGGCCTTACAGATTTACACACATAACTTTTTTCTGTGAAAGAAGAAAAAAAAAAAGTAAAATATGCATTCACAAATAAGAAAATAAAACTGTGCAAGTTCACTGTAAGACATAGACAGACTTCTTAGCAAAAAAAATACAGTAAGCAAAACAATTATCTTTACGGAAATAAAAATTCTGATAAACATTGTGGAGTAAGCTGGGAAAAGGAAGTGTATAACATAAAAAATCCATCATGAACTGGAGTACACAAATATCTACAAATACCTTCATCTACACAGAAAAGAGAATAAAATGAACTTTTGCTGCAAGGTTAGCAAACTGCTCATAATAAAGTAAGCAAGATACCATAAAGTGTTTTTCTCCCCCATCACAAGAACTAAAATGTAGAAATGTAACAGAACAAAAAGTTAAATCTGAAGTCTTACTAGACTAGAGGTTATCTTTGACTCTTCCTCAGTGGTCCATTTATAACTGAAAAATGCAAGGAAACAGGATGCAAATCAGAGCAGTTTACAAACTAGCTAAGTATGGCCCTGTTTATACAACCATAACTCCCTGCACAATGAGGTCTTCAACTTTGAAATATCAGTAATTTTAAAAAAGAGTTTACAAATATCTATTTGCTCAGCACTTACTCATGAATTGTTTCCTAGAAATCATCTGTTCTTTAGTCTGATATTCTTCATCCTGGTAAACGAAACATTCTAAAAAAAGCTTTAGCAAGTGTACAAAGATTAATATACTTGTTTAGTAAAGCATTTCATTATATTACCCGAGAATAAAGAAAGAATTATATGGCTTTGTCAGCCTTCTGTTTTCCCAGTTGATTCTGACAGTCTGGAATATTTCTTTAATAGGTGCCAATTTTCAGATGGAAATTCAAGTCTATCCATTTGTTACTTCATATTTCACATCTCCTTTTTGTACATAGCTGTGGAGAGTGGGATTTAATAATGCCAATTTTTCTGACAAAGTGCTTTGTAATTCTGTGGAGATTTTCCTTGCAGAAGCATGTGGAATTCTCTTCCAAAATGGTATTTGAAGAAGAAATTATAAGTCCTACTAATAGCCTTAGTAATTTTTGCAGAATCAATAAGACCAGTAAAATTTAGTTCAGTGAGTGTAGGCTACAATGAGGGAAACTTACAGGTCTCCTTCGAACTTCAAATGTCAAACCTTTGATGATCATTGACACAAACCTAGGTTTCCCTGAGTTGAGCCCCTGCTGCTGTTGGTACTGTGCATGGTCCTCCTTTTATCGTTATTTTGCTCACATTTGCACAGTATTCCATTATTGATTTTCATTGTTCTCTAAGGCTTTACGTCACAGTCTAGTTTATTGATTCCCTTTATAGATAAGTCTTCTAAATTGCTAGGCATTTTCAAAACCTGCCCCTCTGCCCTATCTACTACTTTGCTAACTGGTATTGATTTGTAACAATGGGAAAAAAACTTCATAAGGCTTTCTAAAACATTAAAGATTCCGCATCTTCTATATGACCAGTGACTGACTTTTTTCAACAGGTTTAACGTTAAAGGTGAAAAGGGGATGCCCTTGGATTTTCCTCTAATCATTTTTTATAGGGAATTTGTGATTTTTGTTTTTAATAGAATTGTTAAAATATTTTGGTGGATGTATTAGATAAATTAGTAATAAAAGCTGTAACTATTCATGCCTAGGGTTATAAAATCTAAAAGAGAGAACCAATAGTACTAACAGGAATTACGCTTCCCTACATTTATCTACAACATACTAATATATTAATAAGATTGCATTTAAATCTCTTCTGTTTGTGTGAAAGCAATTTCACTCCTTTTTCTGTTGCATAAGACTGAAAAGATCTTCTAGCTCTTCCAGTCCAATCCATGTGTGTTGTGGATGATGCAATGTTTAACTGCTATTACAGCAAGTAACCATAATACACTCAAACCTACCTTCCTCCGAATTACTTTCTTTAACTGGCCATTGTTTTGCAGTATCAAAGTGTCCTATTAATAATTTATATATAATCTCACTGAGATGGCATTCTTTAGGTATCACACAAAAAGACCCCATAGCCTTGAAAACGTGGTGTCTTTTTGTAAAAGTTCTTTTAGAACTTGCTCTTATAAAATGCATAGATTTTTCTCAAATCAAGTGAAAACTAATTTTATCTTCAAGATAGGGAATCAAAACTCCTCACCAATGTTGTTAGAATTGGGATGATTTGCCAAAAAAGAACATTGTTTGTGTTGTATTATACCAATGTTGGAGTACAGTGTAAGAGGAAGTATTTAAAAATCAGAATTAGTAGCCATTTTAATGTTAGATACTGACTTTGCAAATTTCTTAATTTTAGCTAGTGGAAATAAGATCAGAACTTGTTCCCCTATATTTTTATAAGGTATGGTCTTTTTTTGCTTTCTGGTACACTAGCAGAACTCTGTGGTTTAGAAACTATTGTGCATTTTGTCTGCTTCACAGAGATCTTTACTGTATGTTAAAGACTGCTGGAACTGAAGAATGAAAGAGAAATTCAGCAGAAGTAATCATTTTGCTTGTTGTGTAATGAGGAATGCTCAGTTAATATTAAGGAGACTATTCCAAGAGCATTTTAATGACTATAATTTGGAATACAAAGTAAAGCTCCTTAGGCGTTCAAATTATTCAATATGAGAATTCTACAGTATTTAACATCTAACATATGAAATGTTTCTACATCTGTCTGAAAATGAAGTGAGCCTATTTTCATGGTGTTAATCACTTTTATTACATATACTACTTCACAGTATCCAATCTGTCACATACAAGCTTGTGTTTTACAGTGTATGGTAGATTCAAAATAGAAAAGAACCTTTCTTGGAAGAAGAAATGTATTAATTTCTACCAATTTAACTACCATGTAATTATCCTCTATAATACTGTCTGAAAGGTAAAAAATGATAAATGGCTGCAATAAAGAGACATCACACATGCAGAATGAAGGTTCAGAAGGGCTCATTCAACCTACATTTTACCAGCAGTTTTTTTCAGCCACTCAGCATTACTGGTAGATTCTTAGTATAGTCTAGATAGATGGTTAAAATAATAACTTACGGTTCAAAGGGACTGAAAATTGACTTTTTAAAAAAAAAAGACACTTGCCTCAAAACAGTGGTGAGATTTCTGGCTGTGGAACACTTAGCAAAATACAAATAGTTATCAATAATTAAAATTTATTTTCCATATTGTAAAGTACTTACCATCTTTCTTTTTCTAAAAAGCCAAATGCCACCCATACATTTTGTTTCAGCTCATATCTTGTAAATGCCATGGACCATTTAAACAAATATGGTTCTGTTTTTCATAAAGAATTATACTGGTGAGAATCAATTACTGTAACAATGATGCAGGATTTTTATTCTTGTCCTCCTTGTCTCTCTCCACCACCTTGTGTAACAAGCAGTGGAAAACATAATTATCTTCAACTCTTAATTTGCAAGAAACTTCCATTCATCCAGCTTAAGTACTTGATTTGTAGTTGGGTAAGGGAAGATATACAGATAAAGATGAATGAGAACTGTTTAGAACAACTGTTGGCACTGTGGAGATCCTAAGTATACCACTACTGGTTGAAGAGAATGAACATTATTTATGCTGAGCTTAGGGGCCCCTAAGTTCTGCTTTTTAGGGAGGGTGAGGGTGACCTCTTTGATGCTATAATAAGGTGGATGGGAGTTTCAGAAGGCATAGACCCACCAGCGTGGGGGTGAAATTCTGGAGCTTCACATTCCTCCTTAGGAGCAAGATGATTTAGTTCAGCCTTGTGTGCTGAGTAGACATCCTTCAGGAGTGCCCTCTCTCTCAGGTTGAAATTTAGCTCCTCAGTGGGGGTGGCCACATAGCAGTTGGTGCCATTGTCACCAGCTTCTGCTGCTGCAAACAGTAGCCCCTGACAGCAGCATGCCCTGTTTTCTCTGTGGCCAGCTGGGCAAAGAGTGAAGCCCTCCTTCTCCTGCTGCAAGGGCTGACTGCTTACCATTGCATGTCTGGGCTGAAACAGGGATTTGCTATTCTAAGGATAACCAAGCAACTAGATTGTGTGGAGTGTTTCAAACTGTTTTGTGGCTCCCTATTTCAAGGGAGAAGGTCACTTTTGCCTGTACGTGTGCTTTCCCTTTTGATTTGGCTATAATGACTAAGAAAGAAGTGTCAGTGAGGACAGCACAATTCATCTTTTCTGTACAGCTAGAAACCCAGCTCTGGAGCCCTCAGCACAAGAAGGACATGGAACTGTTGGAGTGGGTCCAGAAGAGGGCCGCAAAAATGATCCAAGGGCTGGAGCACCTCTCCTACAAGGACAGGCTGAGAGGGTTGGGGTTGTTCAGCCTGGAGAAGAGAAGGCTGTGGGGAGACCTTATTGCGGCCTTTCAGTACTTAAAGGGGGCCTATAGGAAAGATGGGGACAATCTTTTTAGCAAGGTCTGTTGTGACAGGACAAGGAGTAATGGTTTTAAACTGAAGGAGGGTAGATTTAGGCTAGATATACGGAAGAAATGTTTTACACTGAGGGTGGTGAAGCACTGGAACGGGTTTCCCAGAGAGGTAGTGGAGTCCCCATCCCTAGAAACATTCTGGTCAGGTTGGGTGAGGCTCTGAACAACCTGATCTAGTTGAAGATGTCCCTGCTCACTGCAGGGGGGTTGGACTAGATGACCTCTAAAGGTCCCTTCCAACCCAAAGCATTCTGATTCTATGATTCTATACTGCATGGTGGGAAAAACAAGCAACTTCTCTTGGGTTATACTCTTCCCCGTAGGGCCTTATATGAAATAAATGTTCAGTGACCAGTTGAAATTATTTCTCTCCATACCTGAAAACCTAGGATGAATATTTCACCCTCATAGTTTTCATTTTTGCTGTTGCCAACATGCATCTTTTTCACTTCAGTTAGTGTTGCTTCGGTTATTACATCATTGGTAGCAACTGTGAGTGTCAACTAAAGGGCGCTGTCTCCTTGAAGCACAGTATCTTCCCATTGTCATGTCTGTTTACCTCTAATGGCCATGAACATTTTATTCTTCCCCCAAGTCACTAAATGACCTTGTTTGGGGAAAAAAAGTTGGAGCTTAAAGGTTATTTTTTACATACCTGTTTTATAACTTAGTCTATCTAGTAAGTATGCATGAACCCATTTTGGCTAGTAAGGCATATGTTTGGTAATCTATGTTGTGTGCTGTGGAGTTAAGATTCATTGGCATGTGTCCGATATAGTGGCATTACATATGAATGGTGAAGAAACGATAGACGGTGCTGTCAGAAATAACTAGTGCTTTAGGGAATACTGTAACATTTTTATTTTTAGAAACTGTTAATTTAAACATCTGGAAGGGAGATAAGGGCCTACTTCTGAAACTCTGTCTCAAGGTTTATCTTTCACATAGCTGGCTAGACTCAAAGGGATTATTCATAAGATTAAGGATCTGCAGAATTTGCTTTACATTGATTTGAGTGGCAAATAACTAGAAGAAGCAACTTCTTTTTGTTTTCTCAAAAAAAATATCTTGGGTTTCTGAGCCTATGCATTGCTGAACTTGTATTATGAAATGATAAATTATTTTAAATACCAGATAATTAGATTCCGAGTGCTGTTTATTCCCTCGTGGTGGAGCCTAGCCTTCTATTGGCCATTCTTGTATTGTATCACCACAATAACTTTCCAGTGTGATAACTTAACAGTATGACTTTTTTTTTCCTATTCTCTTCTAGACAGTTCAAACCACTGTCCTATTTGGAAGAGAAATCTCTAATTGCTAAACACAACTTATTTTACAAAGGAGATTCTCCAGTGAAACTCAAGAAACTGGCCTCTGAAGGAGCTGCTTGTATCACCCTTTAAATAAAGATGACACTCTGCATCTGTTCTTTGATAGTTTGGACTATAAAGTAGTCCCAGTTTCATAAGCTTCAGCTTTAAAGCAGCCCCATTCAAATGTTCAGGACTAACTAGGCTGTTTCTCAAGTAAGAAATACTAGATCTTCATTCATTTCTATCAATGTGTGGTAATGCAGTTTTTCAGTTGATCATTACATAACATCAGCAGAATTTTTTTAAAACATGTTAATGAAACCTGAAGACATAAAATATCTTTGGTTTGTAAGAATAATGTGGATGATCTATATCTCTCTCTCTAATTTTTACTCCTGTGCTCCTTCACATATATTTTTATCCTGGTTTCTGTCTACAAAGCAAGCAAGTTTGTGCTTGCCTTGTAATCAGTTTCTCTTCCTCAGTAAATGCCCTTTTAAGAAAGCAAATAAGGTCATGTTAAACACTTATGGAATCAAAGTGTCCCCACCGATAATTTATACAGTTTGTACTTTGCGTCTTAACCTTTAACAGTTGTTCAGCTTAACCTAAACTAGTTATAAAAGTTCTTTAAAGGTTTATGATTTATAGCTTAAAGACAAGGTCTTTTAGCTTATAGCTTTTCCTTAAAGAATATAACAAGAATGAATATAAACCAGGTTAATATTGATTGAAGTTCTCACACCACCTAGTGAAACGTTTTAACTAAACTCCTTCCAAGTTATGCTTTTGTGTAGACCAGCGTGGTTTTGCACAATGAGTTATCAGACCCTGCAGCCCCCTAAGCTGATGGATTGTTACTATCAGACATGTAACATAGGTAGCTATCGAGCAGTTGACTTATATTAGCTATTGGATCTGTGCTAGGGCCAACAGAATTATCTGAAAAGATGAAAGACTTGTTCAAGAAGCAGAGATACCTGAGTTTGGCTAATGGCGTCCTACAATAAAAAGACATAGAAGCAGGTTAAGTTTGTTATTTTTTTATAGCAGATCTACAAGGAAGTGAGGAGGGTAAACTTTGACCATATGCAGTATGTTGAAAGTACTTAAGGAGTTTTACCTGCTTTTGGTGAAAATGGAGTAATTTTTTTGTGATCCTGAAGCTTAATTTTAACATTTGTGACTTGCTTATCAAAGTGGTTACTTTGCATTAATTTAGTACTCAGCTTGATAGAAGACAAGAGGAGTCTCACTTAATCTACTGGGCCATCTGATAACCAAACTTTACTGAATTTGGAACCACTCCATCAATGTCTTATGGGCTGCTAAAATTTACATTTGTCTTGGCATTTGATGTGGACAGCTGGCTAACAGGAAAATACAGGAGCAATTGCCTACTAAGAGGAAACCTTTCTAAAGCCAAATTGCTTGGTAAAACAACTCAAAAAGCTCTTAGGGAAAAGCCCTAAAGGATTTAACATGACTTAAACCAGTAATGTTCTACAGAAATTAGTCTTACTAACCTGTAGGACTGAATACAAAGCACTGTCTTGTCTGTTGCAGTTTTTAACCATATGTTTAGCATTTTACAGAGAAAAAAGCGGGATTTTATTTCAAATAACATAAGGTTGTCCAAAAAAGTTCAGAAAAGTAGTGATTTTCTTGCTAACATTAATTGTGTCTTTCTGCAAGTATATGTCCGGTTTGGGGAAAAAGGAAAGAAGAAACTGAAGAAAGAAACTGCTATTTATTTAAACTACCAAGTTTTTAGACAAAGCTAATAGAAAGACCATCTTCTAAGGCTGTCTCTTGATCTGACTGAAGAACTTTATTTTTAATTACTGATAATTTTATCAGAAATTAGCCATTTTTATTAAAATGTTCATGGCAAGATATTTGCATGAGGTTATCTTTGAAAATATGACAGTCAAAATGGTTCACCAACTTCTCAAGTAGCAGCAAAAATTACACAGTTTCTCAATGGCACACAAGTTAACTTGGAGAAAAAAAAGCAAAGCTAATAAGTGTGGAAGAATTTGAGATGGTAGCAGGAAGAGAAGACTTTAGTGAAGGTAAGGAAGATGGAAGCAAGATCTGAGGAGCAAACTGGGACTAACTGGATAAAGCCTGGAGTAAGAACAGGGCCTATAAGCTTGGTCCTATATTCTGGACATGGGTCCTGTGACAATCTAGTGTTTGTTCCTACTGCGAAGTGTGCCCTAGTACCAACACACCACAGAGTCAAATGAAGTTTGTCTCATCTGTTACATCATAATTACAAGTCTTGACCGCAAAAACATAGAAATCATCTTTGTATGGTTTCTCTGGGTTTTTTTGTGTGTGTATATGTATGTTGTGTGAGTATGTAATAAACACCTAAGACTGAAAATTATTCTTGCGACAAAAGTCAAAATGAGGTTTAGGTCCCTATGGAGTGTAAAATAAGTGAAAAAGCTTGCTTCAATGTAAGATGCTTTTACTGGCTTTGGCTTATTTTTTATGAGCCTCTGTTCAAACAAGGAGAAGTAAATAGAATATTCTGTAAATGACAAAAAACTTCCCCTGAAGAATCTCATGATACTACTTTTAAGCAGTCATATTTCCCCTGTCTTGTAGGAGAAGAAACTGAGATCCACAGTACATGGAAACCTGATCATGCAAGTAATATTGAAGATCTTCATAGCAT
>VYZW01053753.1:49295-61478 GCA_013401315.1 Balaeniceps rex
AATCTAATGCCTCCATTCCCTTCCTATATCACCAACAAGAACAGACTTGACATTCTCTGAAATGTGCTTGCAATGGTTACCTTCATATTACAGGGATTTAGCATCCAAAAAGCTAATCTGCTTGTTTTAATTATTTATTTATTTTTAACCACCTGTCGTGTTTGAAACAATAAGCACTTTTCTCTGGAAAAACATAAATCAGAATGAAGTCATTTGACTGTACAAATATGTAACGATATTTGTGTGGGCTGAACAAGTTGCATGACTTCAGTATTATAAGAATGAATGTAGAAATGTTTAAATGCATACATCCCAGGTGCCAGTGGTCCTGAAGAAGATTAATCATCCTGGGGAGCAACTCTGAATGAAGATGAAGGAGCTCATGTTGGGCTTCTCAGAGGTTAGAGGTAAGAGTATGATTCACTGGCCTCCTACGAGAGACTGTGGAGCGAGGCTGGGGTGCTTACAGTGCTAGATGTTTATGAAAAAGTCAAGGTCGCCACATGTGGCTGTCATTATAGAGAGGAGGGGATGGTCTTTCTGCTTGACAGCAACCTTCCCCTTGCATGTTCCAGGTGAGCCATAGAATTTTTTCATAGAAAGGAAGAGAGAGAGAGAGACTTCAGAAAGACTGGCAAGTTGGAGGCTGCTCCACATTCTATTATTGTTCGGATAGTTTCTACACCATAATACTGTTATTCTAACATATAATAATTTCCTTATTAAATAAGATTACTGTATTCTATGCTATTATTTCAGCTTAAATACAATTGCAAAATCATTTTCTTTACTATGCCCTTTTGCCTTTCAACTTATTTTCCACAGTTAAGCATCATGGAGAAAACACATGTAAACTGCAATTTGTATAGGCTGATCATTTCTGAATGTAAAGGTATTAACAGAAAGTTTAACAGATTTGTAGCCACATCCTAAGAAAAAGTAAAACTTCTACAAAACTGTTGTTGAAGTCACTTTCTACAGCCTTGCTTCATGTTACCTTGAACTATAAAAAATGATGAGCACTTGTCAAGAGAGGCAGTCAATGAGCCAGGAGCACTGTACCTCCAGCAGTATCACTTATCCTGTACTTAGACAGGAACAGTAACAGAAAATCAAAAACACCCCCCAAGAAAACACTCCCTAATAAGCTGTGCTATACTTCTACAGGATAACATTTTATTCCATGACTACCCAAGTTTTCTGCAGACTAGTGTGGTTAAAATAAACCTGTGGATAGTAATTTTTTTTAATTAGAAAGGGAATAGTTAGTTCTGCCCAACAGTATTTAGTCCAGCACAGGAGAGGCACTTTAGGACATACCCCGAGATCCTGGTCACCTTTACTCTGGAGCCAGTTTCACATGAGAGCATAGTGCAGCTCCCTTCTGCACCCAGGCTTCCTTCCTTCAGATACCAGGGCACAGAGGAGATGGGGCAGTACATGCCTTAGTCTACCTCCAGCATGTAGGCAACATGAGCATCTGAACTTGGCCACTGAAAAGAGTTCCCAGGCCCCCCCATTTGGATTTAACTTTAATATTTTGCAGTCAAGTTCAAATTTTGCCCTTGAACCCAAAGCAATCCAGAGCCCAAAGACAGTACTTTCATCATAAATCCACATTATTTCAAACTGAATGAACATGTCCTATTCACCTCCTCTTTACTGTCTCATCTCCTGTGGCCCCAGAAATGAGTTTCCAACCCCCCACTGATGTCTGCTGATAAGAGACAGGGTATGAGCAACAAGAAAAAGTTGTGAGCTCCATTTTAAATCAGCATCTCTGAACTTTGTTAATCACAAAGTGTAGGAACTATCGCACTGCAGATTTATAGGCTGTGTTAGGATTTTGCTGATAAAGGTCACAAAAGTTTTAAAATTGTGTAATTGCTATTTGTTGATATACACAATATGATCTCATTTCAGAAATCTGAAAAGTTTTGTAAAGCACGTGTTTACTTGCAATGCAGTTAGCATTCACTGAAGAGAAGGCCCGAATAAGAATCGAGCTGTCTGTTCCTGTTATACTGGGATAACAACTCACAGGGGCGGTTTTCTTCATCCTTATATCAGTTTTATAGCAACATAACTCCACTGATTTTTATTAGTTACTTGCACATGAAAGGAATGAGATGTAGGTCTGTAGAGTACTTTGTAAGGCAAGGTCTTGGCTCTCCTCTACTTTGCATGCACACTGCTCAAACAGAAACAGTCTGAAGTCAGTATAAAAACAGCAAAACACTCACTCTTCCACACAGCCTGAAAGCTAATCACAATGAGCTGAGGTGAAAGCCAGCGGTGGCTCTTTGGAAGCCACTCCTTTAAAAATGGATAAAGCTTCTCTCAGTGTTTCATTTTGTTCGCTTTTTTTGAAATGCCAAATGCTCCTGTAAAGAGTTTTAAGGAAAAGAAAGAAACCTATAACTCCTACTTTGTTCTGAGCAGATTTTGAAATTGAACAGAAGAAACACAAATCTAGATATTCACTTAATATTAACTTGTTTATTATTTGTTCCTTTACTGGTGAAAAATTGGTGATGTCTTGTGTCCAGAAATTAATTCTTCTACAAAAAATTAAATTGATTTACATGTATTCCTGTTTGTTCTGAAGTGTCTAAAGGGTCATTTCAAAGTTTAAAAAAAGCTAAAAGTGAAAACGGGAGGTGAAGTCTACCAATGTGATTCAGAAGGAGTGCTAACAAAAGTCAGGTGGATCAAACTTTTCTGAAATCAACGCGCTTGTCTTTATTACCAGAGTCAACACAAGCATACAATAGGAAACCAACTGTTTAATATCTCTGTCTGGACTAAAGGAACTTTGCTTTGGTTAGCTTTAACCGTTGTGAGATTCAGTTCAGATCTGCTTTAACTTGAAAGGCTTGAACTGGAAAGGACAGATGACTGTTTGACAGAGTGGTAGCAGGGTGGAATCTGACATTTTCCCAGCCCAGTGGCATTCAAGTTGCAGCACCTTGTCATTCAAATCTCCCTGATATTCAGCCAACTCTTGCTTTATTATTTATTTCTCTGAGAGTTGATTAAAGTTTGAACAGTGAGGTGCAGGAGGATGCCGTCTGACTTTTCACCTTACCTCTTGGTGAATTCTGCTTCTGATCTCCAGTTGTCAAAAACTGTACAGCCAACCACAGTCCAGATGTAATGAGAGTGATTTTCTAAATATTGCTCCAACACCAAATTTTGGCACAAGAAAACACTAAATAACTTCTTAAATATTTAAAATACAGACAGAATAAATATGAAGTAAAGGAACAAGTAGATTTTTTTTAATTACTTTCTGCTTTGGGGGGGAAAAAAAAAGCTATTGAAAACAACACCCTTGCTAGCTGTACTTTTTCCTTTTAGAAAAGCATCAGTGTCTAGGCAGTATAGCTTATGGTTTCGAGGCCGTGGGAAGGGACTACTGATATTTATTATTTAAATATGAGCTATCTCAAAACATAAAAAATATACAACAGAGAAAGCCCTAAAATGAAGGGAACTACAGCATTTTGAGGATCAGCCCATAGCATTAAACCATGGTGTCACTTACATTGAGGTAATGCCACAAAGACAGCTTTTGTACTGTGATTTAAATGTAAAACTGTGAGCTGTAGCTACTACATAAGTGTATCAGATATTGCAGGGTAGGTGAGAAAGGTGCATTTAATTTTTAATAGCATTAACAGCCTGCTGTGCTGTGTATTTAGCCAAACTACAGAGACAGTGTTGCATCAAACTGTGTGCAGCCTAGTAGCATCTAGTACAATTCATAGCAGGTTTGTGTTATGTTTCAATTGGTAGCAAGTTTCCTGTAAACCTTGTTAATCTCTTGTTTCTTATTTTTATGAGCAGTTGCAGGAGGTGCAGATGTGTGGCTTGGGTTGTAGCATCATAGATGGCCAGGTGACACCAAGTTTTGAATTTGTATTTCTTCTGGCTGAATCGATTCACCTTAAGTGTTTTTCTCAGTGACCAACTAAAGTTCAGACTGTGATTAACTGGAGGGTGATTAATTCACAAACAAGACAGAAGTGAAGCTGGTGACAGCAGGGAAGTATGTAAAGAAAGGTATGTTTGTCCCTTTTTTTTAATGATTTCTTTGTCCTTGAAGCCAGAGAATATCATCTTGAGTGTGCCTCGTATAGACTGGAGCTTAAAGTGGCAAAGTAAGTTGTTCTTTTGTCATAAAATGTCTGATAAAAATGCATGTTTTTCTCTTTTCAGGACAGTTTGACAATGGACCAGACCTTTTTGACTTGGGATTTAGAATATTGCACTTCATTTTGAAGAAGGCAACACTTAAAGAGAAGTCAAAAGCCACATCTATAAAACATTCAGATGGTGGCTGTTCATATTCCAGGTAGGGTGAGTGAGAGAGAATGCATTACACAACACTCTAATATTTGTACTAGCTTCCCCTTCTTTTCTGGGTACAATTCAAAGGATTGCATTTGATCTAGCCCTACAGAGGATTAAAGGAGGATTAAGAGGATGAACAAGTCAGTTGATGGAAGTTTGCCATTGATTTCAACAAGGCCAGGATTTCACCTCCAGTGACTGCCCTCTGTAATCAGAAAAATGTGCCTTCTCTTGGGCCCATTACAAAGAACAGGATTGAGAGGATTACTTTTTTCAGTTAAGCAGTCAAAAGTCTAGAAGTACCAAACTCAACAGCAGACATGAAACTGTTTCTCTCCTTTATGGATGTGAATAGCAGAGAAATCTGACTATGTGACTGTGCACAGGCTGGCTTGGTATGCAGGAGGGAGAGGAGTGGTAGGACCCACAAGCATGGGAAGAAGTGATGACCCTTGCAGCAAGTGCCTTCGTTCCAGAGAGGAAACACCAGTCCAAGTTAGTGTCTGAGTAGGAGTCCTTGGGCTATAGCAAGGGCAAGTTACAGCAGATGAAATAGCCTACCTGACAAAATTGTGGGAAGGAGCTGTAGCAGAGAAGTACAAGAGAGATCAGAGTAATTACTAGCGATCCGAACAGCTAAAATCCTCCTTTGCTTGTAGGATGTGGCACTGTTCACCTCTTGGCAGCTGCTCAACACAAGGGTTTGTCATCCCCCTGGCAGTGGGGCCAGAGCAACCTCTTTCTCCACTGGCTGACAAGCAAGAGAGCTGTTCTCATGTAGGGTGAAGACATGGCTGCCAGGAAAACTTCATGGACGGTCCCAACTCATCCTGCTGAAGGGTAGTATTATCCTCTTATTTTTTTTCTTTTTTTTTTTTTTTTAATTCCCTGTGGTGAGGTGTCTCTCTAAGGTGGCACCAAAAAACATAGCTTCTGATAGTTCAGCCAATGTTTTGTCCTAACTATCCTTACCCTTTGAAATAGGATAGTATTTTACCTGATGTGTTGTGTTGCATTTCAATAACAGAACAGCCATGCCTTAGGTTATAGCATTACCTGATATCTCAAATTTATCATGTAACTTTATCAAGTGAAATTTGATTTTTGTCCTGGTTTCAGCTGAGTTAGAGTTACTTTTCTTCCTAGTAGCTGGCATAGTGCTGTGTTTTGGATTTAGTATGAGAAGAATGCTGATAACACACTGATGTTTTAGTTGTTGCTAAGTAATGCTTAGACTAGTCAAGGACTTTCTTTTTCAGCTTCCCATGCTCTGCCAGGTGCACAAGAAGTTGGGAGAGGGCACAGCCCAAGATAGTTGACCCAAATCGACCAAAGGGCTATTCCATACCATATGACGTCATGCTCAGTATATAAACCGAGGGGAGTTAGCCGGGGGGCAGCGATCGCTGCTCGGGGACTGGCTGGGTGTCGGTCGGCGGGTGGTGAGCGGGTGCATCACTTGTTTTCTTTTCCCTGGGTTTTGTTTGTCTCTCTCGTTCTCCTTTTCATTACAATTATTATTATTATTATTATCATTATTATTATTATTACTATTATTATTATTTTATTTCAATTATTAAACTGTTCTTATCTCAACCCGTGGGTTTTCTTACTCTTGCCCTTCCGATTCTCTCCCCCATCCCACCGGGGAGGGGGAGGGTGAGCGAGCGGCTGCGTGGTGCTTAGTTGCCGACTGGGGCTAAACCATGACAATTTTTTAAAGCTTATCACAGAAACAGAACAAGATTAGTTGAAATAAGCTGGGTTGAAATGGGATGACACGTCCTTCTGGTCAGTTGTTAAATTTAACTATTTTAGATTGGCAGCCTAAAGAGACTGTTTTTTCAAACCTACAGAGATTTTTCTTTTTGATGTCTCCAAAAAGAAGGCATACATTTATGTTTATAGAAAGTACATGAAATCCTGTTTGTACAAAAGTTGGTGACAAAACTTCAAAAGAGACATGTTGTACCTTGATTTAATTAGATGGGTTGGCACTATTTAACTCGTAGAGCAGAGCATTTATTATCTGATTGGGATAGTAGTCTTATTAGCTTTTTATTTGGCTTTAGTTTTGTCGTGAAAAGTTCACTTTCCACTTGATTTGTGTGATATTAGTGTTGTGAGGAAAAATCCTGATTGTCAGGGAGAACTAAGTTAATGCTTTAGCAAGATGGCAGGGAGAAAACCTAGTTCATTCATTTATGCCTTCTAAAGGAGCACTAGTCTAATTTTTATTCATTACATAACCAAAGAATGATACCTTAATTGAATGTATTGATGGGATAATCTTCTTTATTTGTATAGTAATAAATTAAAACCTAATTTTTATGTCCATTAATGGAAATGAAGGTAAATGGACTTTCAAATTCGTAATGACATCTTAATGCTTTGTCGCAGTTTTCTCTCCTTGATTATGTATTAATATTTTCTTTTAATACAAAGCATTAATTAATTCATTAGAAAAGGATTATTATTCCATTGAAGACAAATATATTTAGCTTTAAAAGAACTTTGTCATCATATTATTTAAGCTTGTCCATATACATGGTGTATGACATAAGTTCTCACACGTATTTTTAACTCATTTTCTGTAAACAGATTCAGAATTTTAGTGTATTTCCAGTCCCATGATTCTTAAATGTAATTTTATTTCTTTGTAAATCTAAGGTTAATCCCTTTGTCTAACTGTGGCATTCTTTGCTTGATTCATCATATTTAAAATAAGTAAATATGATTACCAAAGCAAGCTATAGCTGCAGGTCTTGCAGCCTGTGCCTGTGGTGCCTGTTTCAAGAAACTTTATTTGACACAGATTTTTCAGAAATTACTCTGAAGATTTTTCATAACTTTTTCAAGTTCTGATCAAGGGTTAGATTAAATAAAAAGTCTAGCTGGTTAAAGATAAAGAAGGATTTCCAAAAATATGGTAATGAGAGAGACTCTCTATAGCACTTCTAGGAATTATAGAGGGAAGCTCTGTATAGCTATATGTATAGCTATCTGAATGCATTTGAAATTCTAGCCTGCATACTAAAGCCAGCAAACTCTCACATGCCAAAGTCTCTTTCTGAAAATGAGACTAGGCCCAGATCCACAAAGGCATTTTCTCCTGACCTCAACGGAAAAAAACCCACAGGTAACGTATGTGGTAAATGTTAGTTGAGGTGCACTGGTTTTCCTAGAACTTGATGGAACTTTTGGCAGTGAAGTATCTCAATATCTCTGTGGGGATGGACTTTACAGACTTTATGCACAACTAGTTCTGGGGACATTTTTAAATATGTTAACAGTGGGGACCACAAACATGCAGTTTCTGCAGTTTCCTCAGTCCCATTTAGGTACATAAGCTTTCATGAAATAAGATGAAGGCATCTACACAACCCTGTGATCTTCGCATGGCCTTCTAACATTACCTTGAATCTGCTGTGCAAAATTAATCGTCATCTTTATTTTTTCCAAATTAGCAGTGGAGGAATTTGACCTCACTTTTATGAGGTTACAGAAAACCTGTCTCTTTAAGACCTTAAAGCTCAACAACTTTCACTTTGTCTTTGAGTTTATTTTTATAAAGGAAATGAGATCATATGAGTGAAGAAGGGGGAAAAGCACCCTGGAAAAATTCAGAGATTAAATTAGTAGTGTAAAGACAACTTTTTTCTGCCACTGGAAAGTGCAGGAGGCTAGAGAAGGGGTGAGAGGGTGAAGGAAACAGCTGTATCTTTTTCATAAGGACTTTCCCTCTGAATACCATGGGAGTTATGAGAATGGAGCCATGATAGAAACAGGCCTTCAGCATGTAATTTTTTGCCTTGTTCATTGAGGTCATAAGAAAACTGCCAGCACATTGCTTGGCAAATATGTTAAAAACCCCAATAAAATCACATTAGACAAATGCGTTACAGGGAGGGAATTGATTCGAGTGGTACATTATCACGCAATACTGTGGAAAAAAATGCTATTGTATTTCTCATCCAGTCACATAATACATTGTTACTGGAAATCCCGGCAAGTAATGCTGGAGTCTTTACAAAAATCCTCCCTGTACTTTCCTGGATCTTGTTCACATCTACAATCAGTTGCATGCTAAGACAAGTCAGGGAGTTCTGCCATGCCTCTGAAAGTCTCAAAGACACAGCTCCGTATATTATTTAAATAAATGAATGGGCTATAGTAAAATATGAAAATAACTCCATCTGGATACTCTTAATATAATAAATCATATAAGCTCTGGGTTTTATTCAGAGTGTGATGTCATCAGAACCCTTCAACAGAATTTTGCTGTATCTCATCTATTATTGTATATATTAACAGCGAAACAGCTGTCATTCTGATGAATGTCCTGACAGCATTCAAAATAATGGCATGTGAAAGTATAGCCAAAAATACTTGGCATCAACCACAACTCATTACTGGAGTTCAGCATCCTGATCAACGTTTAATGAATTATGATCAATTTTAAGTGACCATTTATCATCTCAGATTGACTGGCATGCTAAATCTTTGACAGAATAGCAAAACAGGCCTAATGCCAAACATTGCCAAAGTCTGTCTTTGACTGAAGACCCTTCTACCCCATGAACAATCTACCGCAGCATTCAAAATATAGCAAACTGTGACAGGCGCTCTGACCCCCATCCAAAGGATTGTTCTAACTCTTGTTGCTCTAAGTACAGGAAAGATACTGAAGTGCAAAATGGAAGCATTAGAAACTTTATTTCGCTAATATTCAACATGTTCATATGATGTAAATAATTCAAATTTGGGAGACAGTGAGATTAGTTTCCCCACTAAAAATAGATCATTTCTACCCAGCCAATATTCTTTTGACTTTATTGAGGCATTGTCTCCTCCATTTGAATTTCTCTTGTCCTTCCTTTCATATTCATGCCTTCTTAGATCATGTCAGCAACATCAAAATTCTGTTTGATTTTATAACCTTAGTGTGGTTGGTTTCATGACAGATAGGTGGATTCCACGGTCTATTGCTGCTGTTGAAATAGTTAGGCTTTTAATAAAAATGGTGGCTCACCTCTTTGCACAAGTCTTTTGAAACACTCAAGCACAGGAATTTGGACTTGGAACAAATACTTGCAAACCAGTTCAGCACTTGTTTTCATCCAGGTGTATGTGTATAGCCTATAATACTAGATTAAGGCTAGACAGACACCTCAGTACAGATGTACTGGTTCAAAGGCTCTTATGCAAGCTCTTGCCATGGTAGTGATTTTTATTCATATTGTGTGTACATATCATAAAACTTTTTAATGAATAAGTTTAGAGTTTATATCTTTACTGCAAAAACCTAAGTAAGACAAATTCAGACTGCAGTTAACTCGATACTATTGCAGCAAGTCTCTCAAACTTGAACATTGGTGATGGCAATGATGTCTATAGCACTATTTATGGTTATGAACAACCGAAGTCCCATCAAAATTCCAGTGTATTCACACTGTGCATACCCTCCTTGAATCCTAAAAGAGCCTTTTTCTAATGCAATAACTGAAGCTCATTCTTCATTGGTCCCAATGGAACTAATCCAAAAGGAGTTTAATTTACATATTTCCTTAACAATATTGCCAACAAAACGACAACCTTCCTACAAGGAACTCTTTGCAAAAACATAAAATGTGCAAGAGAGCGAACTGATGTATAATGCAAAGAACTGACTTATATGTATATTTATTTGCACAGCTCTTAAGAGCATAGGAAATACCATTCAAGATGAGACAGTTTAGCCAAAAAGGCCTGCCAGTGTGAGTGGCCAGCAAAAGAGGAAAACCAGTGATAATTCCTCTGATTCCCCATTGACAGTAATACGCACTTTAAGAACATACTTGTTTATAAGAGACCTCAGTGGTTTCTTCTTTCCTGAATTTGTCTTACTGCCATTGAAACTCATCTAAATGTTTGGAATCTGCAATATCTTTTGGCAATGAGTTTCCATGAAACAATTAAACATAGTAGAAAAAAATACTCCTTTTCTTCATTTGTAACCTGCTGCCTCATCACTTCATGTGATGCCCCCTTCTTCCTGCATTGTGTAGACAGTGATTAATGCTTAACTTCTCTTTGTCTTCTTTATGCTATTTGTAATTTTACAGCCCTTTAATCTTCTTTTACCTCAATTGTTCTTTTCCAGGCAGAACTTTACAGGCATATCTGCTGTTGCAAAATCAAGGAGCATCTCCCTTAGCTGGAATGGTTTTGTTTGGATACAATAAAACAGTGTGGAAACAGATCACTATGTGCAGGTTAGCAATACAGGAGAGAATTTCTTAATGTTAGACCCCATTTTTTTTTTTTTTTGTCCTATGAGCTGTCAAAGATAAGCTGTGGCTCTGTAATGGATTTGACGTTGTATATCTATTACTGCCATCTACTGCACTGTGAAGTTTTCTCATTAAGGGTATACATCACTGTGTCAACCTGAGCAGGCTGCCATAGATTTGTTAAAATATCCATTATGGCTTATTACATGGAAAAGCATGTGGGCCATAATGTTTTATTCAGCAAAATTATCTCACAGGTACCTGGGGTTTGGACAAGGTGCTTAAAGAGGAAGATTTGCTTGCTGACAAATATTCTTCCTTTTTTTGTGTGTATTAAATTAATGGGAACCATATGGTGAAGTACAGAAAAAACCCTGTGTTAATATCCCTTGCTAACTACAGCCACCTGTTATAATGGCCAGACTAATAGCAGGCCTGTTGGTGGTTGCTATTAACATATTCAGAGCCATTCTCAGCCTTTTTTGGCAGTCATATAGAATTGTGCGTCACTCTCCTCAAAACCGAAAATCCTGTGGTTAATTGTTTTACAGATCCCAAAGGCCAATATGGGGCAGCCATACATAACCTTTCCTACTTAAAAATCTGCTTGCTTTAGTTTTGAATAACCTTATGATAAATTACAGTCTGGTTTTGTGTTTATATGCCACTCAGCTTAGGAGGCTCATGCCCACTAATTCTCGGGTTCTGACATCAATATGTCACTGTGGTGGGGTTTTTTCACTACCATCGTATTTCACCTTCTCATTCTCTGTGCCCCATTTGCTGTGATCATGCCTTAGCTCATTTGATTCTCTAATTTCAGTTGTTTGTCAACATGCCTAAAAGTAGTACAAGTGGATCCACTGGTAAATTAATAATTGGGACCTGAAAATGTGAACTCATCCTTTATGATCACATCTGTTCCATCAGTCTTGTTCTTGTGATAAATAGGCTGCAAAACAATTCTGTATAATGAGTTTTATGTACTAGTTGACCATTATTGTTAATGTAAGCAACGTCCTCTGCCATATGTATTTGAAACAGTAATCAGATTTTAAAGTCACAAGAGTGAATCTGTGAATGAAAAGGGTAAAACCAGCTTATAACTCCTTTTTATCTGCTTGGTTACTTCTGCTCCTTAAAGATCCACCAAAACGTATTTTGAAAGAAAAGCAACAAGCTAAAAATTATTAAAACTAACAGGGTCAAGAGTGTGGTTGGATTATAGCCTTACCAGTCATTAAATTGCTGCCCAGACACTACACACAGTGAGCAGCGGCAGTATCAGGAAAGGAACATTTCAGTTGCTGTACCGGATCCGGCTGAAGAGCGGAGGAAGAGATTGAAAACGTCCTGAGAGTCTTGAGGAAACAGTGTTAGCTCTGTAGATTGCGTGGTAAAATGTATTCTTAGGACTCAAGCCAGGAAAATACTCCCTTTTATGAAGAATAAAATGAGATTGAAATGTACTTACCCCTAAGAATTTACTGCTGTGCTTCTGGAGATGAAGAATATGCCACTGTTGAACTGACCCAGTGTGGCTGTTCTTACGAGC
>VYZW01053755.1:0-13452 GCA_013401315.1 Balaeniceps rex
CAGCAGACGTTGGGGTGGTTGAAGTCCCCCAGTAGGACATCATGTAGCATCATGTATACTGCTGTTGATCACCAGGGGTTATACAGCCCTCTGCTTCATTACCCTTGCAAGATGCAAGGCACAGAGCAGCAATAGCACAGATCTCCAGCTGCACATATTCTGGAAATCCAAATGATCTTTGCACGTTACTGAGACCTCTGTTGTCACGTAACTTGTCCTGGTGGCATTCAGAAGTGCCATCAGACTTTTTGGGCTTTATTTTTATTCTTTCCTGGGTCAAGTGCTAAAGGTCATGTGTGATTGGTAGTGTTACTGTTAGAGGTACGGCATCAAAAGCAGCAGGGAGATGTTAGGCAAGTTAGTGCAGATACAGAGAAAATGTGAAAGCACTTCACACTGTAGAACAAGTGGCACTGCTTTGCTCAAACACTACAATGCTTCCCTCTGGCTCAGCAGTTGTGCTCTGTTTCCTATCTCCCTCTTCAATCCTTAAAGGTTTATCTGAGCTTATTCCACCCTCTGTTTAGAGTAGAGGTATGATAGTCACTCCTAGCTTAGTACAGCTAAGATGAATACAAAAGAGCAAGGGGCAGAGCAGAGAATCTCTGTTCCACAGCAGTGCAGGGGAGTCGTGCTAAACTGACTCACATGGGAGAAGAGAAACTCTTCCAGATGATCACAGCCGCAAATATTAGCATGCAGTGATGCTATGGGGGGAATGGAAAACTCAGGAGATGGACACATCATCTAAGAGATCCTTTTCATCTCTTTGTGCTAAAGAGGCAAAATAAGAGAAGGAGGGGCAGTGAAACTGATGTGAGGCTGAAGAATGGAAGATAAGCAAGAAAGAAAGCGGGGGGGAAAGGAGGCAATGACAACAGAATAAATAAGTTGGGGTGGAAAGAGAGGAAGGAGGAAACGCACAGGCACAGAGAACAAGAAGTAGGCAGGCCACATACTAAAAAGACCCAGATTTAAATCCCATCTGTACTGGGAGAATAGAAGTCTGGATAAATGTTACCCAGCTTTGAGCTTTGGTCACTCTGAGGGCCACTGTTGAAAAGTAATGTCAGAACAAAAGAACACATATGAGCATTAACAATAATTGCAAGGGGGAAAAGAAAACAGAAGATAGAAGTGTTATCTAACAAAGCTGAAAAAATTAAATAAAGCTGTAAAAGGGTAACTCTTCATTATCAAGTAATTAAATGTGGGTGGCAGTTATTATGGGATATATTAGCTTGCATGTGAAAGCCTTTGGTTGTACTTTGGCTTTGTTACAGTCTTTACCAGATAAACTTCTTAACCATTATCTGCATCAGTTTTGCTATACATAAAAAGGGCATAATACTCATAGAGACACGGAAAGATTGAGTAAGTGACTGCTTCTTAAAATGCATGGAAATCCTCCAGTGGTCACAGCTAAACAAGTGCAAAGTATTAATTAAGAGACTGACAAACAGACCAATGAGGAATGAGAAGCAATATCAATTAAATAAATACACAACCCTCACATACAAAAGCCATTTTTATTGTATTAATGGCACAAAATTGTCATCAAACTTTTGCTGGGTTGAAGGCTAAACTTTTTTTTTCCCATCCATATCATAATTTGATTGCCTATTTCTCTTAATTTTCTTTATCATGAATAATGTAGCATACCACCACTTTAAAGGTGTTCTTGTTATGAAAGAAAAAACAGTAAATCAGCTGATGGCATTTGGGGGAAAAAAATCTGACAGAAACTTCACATGACTTGTGATTATAGATAGCAGACTACGTTGAACTGAAAGTATGATACCATCACTACAATGACCTGACACCACTTGTCTGCCTTGGAAAAGCTGATATCCTCAGAGCTGCTCTTTCTTTGTTTTCTTTCTAATGTTCCTTATGTTTCAGCAATGGAAGCTGTTTGACAAGCTGTTTAATTGAATAGCCCTTGCACTTGGGCTCTGTAGAAAAAGTTCAAACATCTTAGAGGAGGCAAATGAGTACAGATAGGAAAGCTAAGAGTCTAAAGTCTCTAAAACAGGTCAGATAGCAACAGAACCCATGCTTTTCTGCAATCCTCCACAGACAAGCCAATGGTGGGCAATATTTAATTTTAAGAACAGTAAAGCCATTTCCATCTGTGCATATTGTTAATATTTCAATTGCTTACAAGGGATGAGGTGCTAAGGGATTACTCAGAGAAAGAACAGAAAAGAAATTAAGAACAGTATTATTAAAGATGCTCAAATTTCTTTCTTTGGTCTCTCCCCAAATCTCTTGACGTATTCTGGATGTAAGAATGGTGTGTGTGAACAATCTAGTTGTGGTAAAGTAGGACAGCAAACAAAACCAACCAGTTCCACCAAGAGCAACTACGTTTTACACAAATTTGAGAAATCATCAGTCAAATATAACGCTAATATATGTGAGCACGTAATTTGACTATGATATAACCAATTTTTCTTTTAAATAATTCAGTTCTGAGATTTTTAACTGCACTATGTATTTCATGATTTGAAGGAGTTTGTTTTAGTTAATGGGATGTTCTCTTTTGAAAAAATGTCTAATTTCCGCCCCCCCTAATGTATACCTTCTGAGAGTTTACTCTTAGCTGACTTCAGTGACTGAAACAGTTGTTCTTGCTCAACAGTTGTTTTAGCCCTACAGAACCAACACAGCAATGGGAGAATAAACCAGAGTCCATCCTGGTCATCATCTTAAGAGTTAACTAAATTCATACAGAGGGATTGTGCTGATGATCTGCGGGCAAAGAAACACACAAAACCAAGTCAGCAGTGGCAGAGGATGTCATTAGTTTCAGAGGTTTTTTTCTTACTTTTAAAATTAGGAGTCTTGACAGTGAAACCACAGAGGTAGGAAAAGCATCATACTCCTATTTCCAGTCTTTCCAAAGCAGAAAATGATATCTAATAATTTTGAATTTCATCAGTTTTCAGCACTGACATTGCCATGGAAAAGACCTTCATTTAGGATTAGTGATTCCCCATGCACTGTCCAGTGCACGAACTTTTGTGAGTGAGTCACCTGTTGCGCCAATAAAATACCCATACTCTTCCAGCTGGCTTTAGTTTTGATTTTGTTTTTCGGGATTTTTTTTTTTTTTTTTGATTTCTCATAGCTGCGAGAGGCACCAGAAAGTCTGGCAGCCAAGATGCTGCTTATGAGCTACCAACTATAATCTACTTTTTTCAAGGGAATGATGGTAAGCATGGGAATCCTAGGTCTAGCCCCTTTTCCTGATTCTGCCAATGTTCTATTCTGTGCCTCTGCTTCCCTCTCTGTACTGTAAAGATAATATTTATTTTCCTCTTTTACACTAAGGGAATACAACTATTTGATCACAAAACAGTTGAAAAAGTGTTGAGCTCTTACTCAAAACACAGAATCATTATTTGTAAAGAGTCAGTTTATGGCCTCTAAGTTGTGGTCACATGTCCTGTCATCTGTAGCTGGACCAGTGTAAAAGCTGAGTGTCCCAGCTGTTCACTGCTAGTGGCGTAATTGCTCTCCAGCCCTCTCCTCTCAGAATAATCAGAGTTAACTTGCACATGTTTAGCAGGAGGATTTTTCTAACCTGGCTTGTTTAGAGAGAACCTGGCTAGGGAGCAATTACACATGTAGTTACGCTAGCAAATGGGTGGGGTAAAGTATTCTCCAGTGGTGGAGCAGAGGAGAACAACTGGCAAAGTTACCTTTTCACTCAGCTCAGCTGGAACAAAACCAGGGCTGGAGACTTACTCACCATTGAGCTGTTCTTTACATCAAAAGTAACTTCACTCAAATCAATAGAGCCACTAATCACATCTCTTTGAGTAGCAGGTGCAGAATCTGACCCAAAACAGCTACTGTTGTTGACAGAATAATTTCTCGTCATGTAAAGACAGTTGTTGCGTTGGCTGTTCCCAAAGAGAAAACCTACAGGAGAAAACAGCTCCACACCAAATACAATAGCTTATTTCCTGGAGATAGGTACCGAACAAACAAGCCTAGAAACTGAAGCACTCTGGATGCCCATGGAGCAGACACAGTCCAGAAACTTTCCCTATGCAGTAAGGCTTTTTGAGGATCACTTCTAAAGATGAGAGAACAGCACCTCCTCTAAAATGTTAATTCTGTGAGCAATCTGATGCGACTGCTGACCAAATTGTCACTCACTGACATGTCAGAGATAGATATCTATCCACCAGAAACTAGGTTTATTGCACAGAGGCCAGAGAAAGCTTGCCAGGTCTTAATGCCTTTCAGCCGTTACTGGCAATGCTGTGACTGTGCCCAAATGTGAAAGGCAGTGTATCACATTATCTCCCCTGGCTTCAGGGTTCCTTCTCTTCCTGTGCACCAGTAATGCATCCACTGAATGAAGCAATAAATACTGCATTTTTCTCTGCCCACTGCTTTTAGATTTGTTATTTAGAAACATTGAAATATTATTTTTATTACATTAGAGACAAACAAGCTAGTTTACTGGTTTACGCTTCTCTAACTACAGCATTATAGCAAATTTAAACCTTTTCCTAGAGATTTAAATTTGTGTATTTGATGTACAATGAGTATGTATGCATGGTAAACTTGCCAGCATTGACTGGACTAGGTTGTAACTTAGACAGGTTTGCACAGGCAAGTTAAAAAGAACTGTACTTCCAGACTGAGTCAGGTGTTCCTGAATTCACTGCATGACAGCCTACCAACAATCCCATAGCTCTGTGATATTCTGGATGATTTCTTTTGGTACTTGATACTTTTGCTTCTCCTATAGGAGGCTCACGCCATTTCATCGGAAGCTTTTTGTGTGGAAAAGCTGAGTTTGAAAGCCTCAAACAATTCTGTGAAGAGTTCCAATTCTGTAGTGACAAGCTTCATGGAACACCACCTTCTGCTTGAGGGAGACACTACCTGTAGTTCTCATCTGTATGCACTTTTACTGTGCTAGTGCGTTACTACACATTTCCTTCAAATTTCCCTGCATGCCCCTTTTCTCCTTTTTATCAGATAGTTGCAATAAGTTACTTTTTAAACAAGACTTTGTTGTTATTATCATAGATTTGATTAATTTTCCTAAGCTTTCTCTTCATATATGTTTTACTAAGCAGTTTCCCTTTCTGCCATACACTGAGCTTCCTAGCTCTAATGGAAACAAAATGCATTTTTTGCCCAGAGAGGTTGTGGAGTCTCCATCCTTGGAGCTATTCAAAAACCATCTGGACATGGTCCTGGGCACCCAGCTCTAGGTGCCCCTGCTTGAGCAGGGGGGTTGGACAAGATGGTCTCCCTTCCAACCTCGACCAGTCTGCAATTCTTTGAAATTAGAGAGCTAAACTAACAGGCAGGCTTGACTACACCTATCATAGGTCTTCATTCACACACTAACACAACCCACAGCTGAGTGCTAACCAAGTCAATATGCGGCAAGACTTAACAGCTGCCCTTAACTTTCAATAATTGTTCTCCTTTAACGGACATAATATTCAATATACTGTTGTTGAATGTAGTAATGGTAAAATTCATGCCTTGAAGGCTACAATGTGATTGAGTTTTAGCCAGATAAACTGAACTCTGACCTAATGGTGTATTATAGCCCTCTGCACCACTCAGATGCATAGGTCACAATCTCACTCTGTATAAGCCTCTATGCAATTATATTACAAGCCATTCTTGCATATATTAAGATCATTCCAACAGATAATTAAAACTAAATCAATACAAGCCTGATTCTACGACCTTTAAAACAAGAAAACTACTGATTTCAGTCAGTCTTCTTGTCTGTAAGGGACACTGAATTACATTCTATGCTTGTAATATATTATGCCTAACTATTAATCGCGTTTAGTAAACAGCGATTTTCTAATATATCTTAGAAAGGGTGCATTTTTTTGTGTGTATTCCTTTGCAAATAATATTTCTTCAGCCCTCTCGATCTGTAGCATTCAGAATCCAGGAATCTAAAATATGATGCAATATGCATATAATGCCATTACAGTACATATCTCTATAGATATCTATCATATATCTATCTAAATTACATATCACATCTAATATCTATAGATACATATTCATATATATATCATACAAACTTCTATAGATATCTACTGTATAAATATCATGGATATATACTTACATGTAAGTTTTAGACTGGTAATGGAAAAAATGGATTCTATTTTATTTGAACATGTGTAACATTTAGCTTTTTCAAAACAGATGCCTAAGAGAATCCTAAAACAATTAAAGGGCTTCATTCTGTATGTATCCTAATAACAGGATCTCGTTATTAAAGTAATAGCCTTTTTATTACTCTTTCTCTAGGACTGTTCTACAATTCAGAACACTTTTCTGTTAAAATCTGTGTATAGAGCAGTTAAGAAAATATTTTAAGAACACAGAATATGAAGGTTTCCATAGAATTATGTAAGGCTAATTTAATTCTTTCACATGAAGGACAGAAAATTGAAGAAGAATTAAAAAATACAGTCAGAATTCCTCAGAGCAGGAATAAAGATTCCCATATTTTCTGTATAGTGCCAAGCATGTTATCATTGCCTAAGAAAGTACAGAAATAAATCAGAAACTTTTCAAAGTTTTTCAGGTGTGTCCACTTCAATAACTGGATGACTTCTAGATGATGCAGAGCTCCCACAAAGTCAGTAGCAATTAAGAGAACTCAGAAGCATGTAGTATTAGATTATCAATCAGAAATAGTCTTATAAAATGTAATAATTCACTTTGGAACCCAACAGATGATTAAATTCTTCAGATAAGCAACCATACATATTCATGACCATACTCATAAAGCAAGCCCATCCATTTTTTTGTTTACTTATGTTTTGCTTATCTTAACCAATGTGCATGTAACACTTTATTTAAAGCTACCTTTTTAAAATGGCCTTATAAACAGGATTTCCTGTTTATTCATTACACTGTAAGGATACTTCCCAACACAACCATGATCGCAAATGCCATTTCATCTACCGCTTATTAGGTATCTTGCTAAAGACGGAAAGAAAAGATGAAGGAGCTGCTGACTTGGATCTTAGTTTCTTAAGTCAAACAGTAGCCCTTGAAAACTTGTCAGTTGCCTTTGATGACCAAATCAGGCTTGCAGCTAGCTAACCTCAGTATTTGCAGTATTTAAGGTATTTCCTACAATAAGCATAAGCAACTACAAATAAATACTATGGCACAAAGGAACCTGCATTTTTTTAGCTTAGGAAAAATTGAATATTTATTTTGCCAACATCCTCATCAGTCTTCAACATGCCACACTAAATTTACTTCATATCCTTCTACCTCTTTGGGTGCATGGTCACTATGCCTGTATGAAAAACATTTCAGTTAACTGGGTTTGGAAACATGCTTTGCTTTATTTCCTACCTGAAGGATGTAGCCTCGAACATAGTCTCGAAGTGTCCAGCCTAAGCCATGTAGAATATGCAACACTTCCTCTTGCTTCAGTACACTGAAGAGTCGGTCAAGTAGTATCTTCAGTCTCACTGGCACAGCCTGAGTACCATAGAGCATCAGGCTGCTGATGTCAAACACAACATTGGACTGCACAATCTCCACTTGGGTTGGATGGTAGAGGTGCTGAGTACTAAGCTTGTCCAAGGCTGGAAGAAAAGGGGTTAAGTATAAGAGAAGAGCTAAAGGAAAGACAAGAAAATAATCCCCAAAAATTATCTAAACACATCGAATTTGGCAGATGCACTTATTTTCCAGAGAAATATCACCTGGATGATTCATAGAGTCATAGAATCACAGAATGGTTTGGGTTGGAAGGGACCTTTAAAGGTCATCTAGTCCAATCCCCCCTGCAATAAGCAGGGACATCTTCAACTAGATCAGGCTGCTCAGAGCCCCGTCCAACCTGACCTTTAATGTGTCCAGGGATGGGGCATCCACAACTTCTCTGGGCCACCCGTTCCAGTGTTTCACCATCCTCATTGTAAAAAATTTCTTCCTTATATCTAGTCTGAATCTACCCTCCTTTAGTTTAAAGCCATTAGTCCTTGTCCTGTTACAACAGGCCTTACTAAAAAGACTGTCCCCATCTTTCCTGTAGGCCCCCTTTAAGTACTGAAAGGCCGCAATAAGGTCTCCCTGCAGCCTTCTCTTCTCCAGGCTGAACAGCCCCAACTCCCTCAGCCTGTCCTCGTAGGAGAGGTGCTCCAGCCCTCGGATCATTTTTGTGGCCCTCCTCTGGACTCGCTCCAACAGCTCCATGTCCTTCTTGTGCTGAGGGCTCCAGAGCTGGACGCAGTACTCCAGGTGGGGTCTCACCAGAGCAGAGTAGAGGGGCAGAATCACCTCCCTCAACCTGCTGGCCACACTTCTTTTGATGCAGCCCAGGATACAGTGGGCTTTCTGGGCTGTGAGTGCACATTGCCAGCCCATGTCCGGTTTTTCATGCACCAGTACCCCCAAGTGCTTCTCTGCAGGGCTGCTCTCAATCCCCTCATCTCCCAGTCTGTATTGATACCACGGGTTGCCCTGACCCAGGTGCAGGACCTTGCACTTGGCCTTGTTGAACCTCATGAGGTTCACATGGGCCCATTTCTTGAGCTTGTGTAGGTCCCTCTGGATGGTATCCCATCCCTCAGGTGTGTGAACTGCACCACCCAACTTGTTGTCATCTGCAAATTTGCTGAGGGTGCACTTGATCCCACTGTCTATGTCAGTGACAAAGATATTAAACACTACTCATCCCTATACGGACCCCTGAGGCACACCACTCATCACTGAGTGGTTCCTTTTCACAGATGCAGTCTGAAACAGGCCTAGTTTCCAAAGGTCACAATTAATTTTAATTCCTACAGCAGAAGGGTGCTCAGCTGAGCCCCAGAGACTACAATACTCCTAAGTTCAAAAGAAATTACAGAAAATTTGTGATTAACTGGTGACCAAGACTGGAGCTATGCAGAATCAATTGGGACTGTTAATGGTTCGAGACTTAACCTCTAGGGGAAAAAAAGAAAACAGATACACCCTAAAATCCAGCCTTTTAAACATGTTAAAAATTAGTCCCCTGATTTACCATAAATTCTATCATGAATTCACTGCTACTTGAGCTTGCTAGTTTGTTTTACCCTTCTGTGTGAACTTCATGTTATTCACTGTGACATAAATAATTTAGAGATGAGGGGAGGGGAGGTCTGCAGGATGACGGTAATTCTTATCTCTTTGTGAAGTTAAATATGATGGAATTGCATATGACATCACACACTTTACTGAGTATCAATGTTTAAATTTAATTTTCTTTCCATTTTATGGACTGTGTTGCAGCGCCTAAGCTTCTCACTGCTTTTTTAAACAAAACTTTCTGAGCATTTAAAATAATTTTATACGGACTTCTTCTCCCGTACTTTGGTTTCTTCTTGGCTTATGGTCACTGGAGAGTTCATGTACTCTTGATAAATTGCTTTCTTACATCCAGAGCGCAAAGGCCCTTATCATTTACTCGCTGGCTTCATTCAACACGTTTACTCCAAGGAATACTTTGTCAAAGAGTCCTGGTTTCCTCATACTTCATTTCTTGCAACTGATTTGTCTGATCTTTCCTATTCTAGTGGTTAAGTCAACTTTGAATAAATAGCTTTAAATATTAATTTAACATTCAAAAAAGATAAGGAATTGGCAAGCCTAGGGACTGCAGTCCTATGTCTCTCCATGGGACATTTATACTGCAGAATGTGAAGGGTGGGATTTTTCTTCCAAAAGCTCTTCTTCCGAAGTACTTCAGCTATATAGGCTTCACGATGTGGGACTGATTTATTTACAAGGTGTAATGAATGGGATTTGATTGAAGCTTAAAAAGGCCAAATACTGCCCTACATTATTTTTACCCCTTTTATGTATGATATTTTTGTAACATGGTTATTTTGCTACTACTGTAATAGATGTGTCATCAAAGTGCTCAGCTAGAAAAGCCTAGTAAATTGATTTTGTTACTGCACAGGCTGTGCTGTATGTGTGCTGATATGTACATATGTGTACCTGGGGGGCAGAGCAACCATTTGGAAGGAGTAAAATAAAGTATAATATTAATGTTTTTCAAAAATACTGCTATTACTCATAATAAGAATGCTGTAAATAATATTAGTGTTAATAGATGTAAGACCTTCTACCAGACTATCAAAATAATTAAGCAGATCTCTTATCACCTTGGGCTTTCCACCTTCAGTCTTACAGAACGAGAATAGGGTCCAAAGAGGTTAAATAGCTTCTCCAAGTTTACACAAATTCAGACCAGAGTCAAGACCTGAATGTATATTTTCTGAATACTCAATGCTTTGTAATCACTGCATCGTACTGTATTTCTAATATGTCTTAATATTTGTTTTTGTTTCTCTTTACTTAACTGTAAACCCTGTGCCTGCAGTGAGGAAAAGCAAGTCCTTCCAGCTAAAGAAGACTTGGCTTGCTGAGGATTTTAAGGTCATGATTCTACTTTGGCCCAAATCAGAATGACTGTAAGACGTCTTTATCTGAAGACTATTGGGTGGATTATAAACCTAATAGCTAGAATGAGATTACAAAACTCTGTGGGCATTTACCCACTTCATGTAATGTGACCACTCTGAGGATAATAGCTTTGGAAAGGCTGAGATAGAATAGAAGTGAAAAAAGAAATAAAAAAGATCCTTTTAAATTACTGAGCGTACTCTTTGACCAGCGGACAGACATTTTCACAAGATACCCTGTACTATTCCAGTTATCTGCAACATTTGTTTTCAAGAAATATTATCTATAGACATCCACTTTTCAAAACACACACACAAATAAGAGTTAGTCCAGTGTTGGATTAACATTCCAAGTGACACTGAAATTATCTCCAATTTTGATTTGTGGCCTTATTCTGTACATTATGTAATAAATAAGCAGTGAATTTTATCCTTTTGAAGTACAAGTCAGGATATGCATTGAAATGTGTAATTTATAACACAACAAAGCATATATTTTTGCATGGGTGTGTAAGAACATTTGCAAACTAAAGACAGACCTCATGCTACAGACAAAAAGAAAAAGGAAAAAGTTGTACATGAAGAGAAAGGAAATGCACTTGCATCCATATGAGAAATAATAGTATGGTAAGCATCTGAAATTCTTTCAGATCATTGATTATTGAAAGCCCTTGCACTTGGCAGGAGAATGAAACTTTTCACTATAATTTGTAATTTATAAAAATTATCTTGTTTCTTTAAAAGAGATTGTTAAGGAAATAGTTGACAGGGAGAAGTTGCTTTCTGTAGTACTTTTAACTGATTTCTCCTCTGTTATCATTAGTGAACTAATGCCGGTGTTCTAGGTGGATTCAAGAGGCCATTTATGTTGTTAGACACATACTTTTTCAAATAAGAGATAAGAGAAGGACGTAAGTCTCACTGATGGTTTTTCTGGAAGGACAAGAGTATTAACTCTAGCCTTTTTGCCAAATCTCAGAGTAGATAGTTGTATTCTGCTGTCCTGAATTGCCCATCTAATTTCATTGGATAACGCATTCCTCACCATTTTCTGTTCTAAACTATTGGTTCAATTTCCATATGCTAATGAACAATGCATGTTTCACAGGTGAATACATTCAACAGTATCTGTAGCAGTGTATGATTTCCTAAGTGCTTAGGAGACTTAAAGATGAAACATGCTATATAAAAGAATGAGCTTTATCATACCTGAAAAATGACATAAACAGGTATGTCCTTCTTAAGAAGATACCAGTGACTGAACATCATAAACCACACATTAAAAGTCCCTTCCGGTGCAGCCTGAGATATTACTCATACTTCTTACACTTTCAGTGGGCTCAAAAGTTCACCCAGAAGAGTCTTAACACATTTGTGACTTTTGGTCATAACCTGCACAATCTCTTCCGAAAACATGACTACAACGGGTTCAGCTAGGTGCTTAAACTAAGAAGGCTACCTTTTAACAGCCCAATTCAATTCTTAGCACTGCCACAATAGTCTGATATTCTTTGCGTTGGTGTGAGTGGAAAGCTATTCACTGATAGAGGAAGAATAGATATAATGAATCTTAATGTCACATACTTGCTGACTTACCAAAATTTTTGTGGAACAGCCTAAAAAGGCCCTTGTGTTTTACTATAACAACATACAGCCGAGTAATATTTCCATGGTGAATTCTAAATTTCAAAGTACTTGTTCTGGAAATTTTAACTATTAAAAAAGGGGGTTAAAAAAGGATGATAAAGAAGTAGAAGACGTTACTGAAGATTGCCTTCAACACCCAAAAATTACTAACTGGATAATTAGTATAGGAATTAGGAGCCTTTCAGTAGTGTTTTTCTTACCTAACTCTGAAGTATCAAGTATGCACCATAATCATTTAGATAATTTAGAATATTTCAGCTGGAAGGATCATCTAGTCCAACTGCCTGACCACTTCAGGGCTGACCAACTGTTAAAGCATGTTATTAAGGGCATTGTCCAAAAGCCTCTTAAACACTGACAGNAGGCATGAGGCATTGACCTCCTCTGTAGGAAGCCTGTTCCAGTGTTTGACCACCCTCTCAGTAAAGAAATGCTTCCTAATATCAAGCCTGAACCTCCCCATGTTGGCTTATCAACTCTTTACCTTCTTGAATAGTAAACAAAATGCCCCAGATTTTACAGAGACTCCGCTCAGTATATTCGGAATTGTAAAGGGAACTTGAAACTGATACAATGTCAATCTTCACATTACAGCCTGCAGTATTCTTATTAGGCAAAATTCCAGCAAAAAACTTTGGACCTGTTTGTAACAAATCAATGAATGAACTTTTATGTTCCATTTGCCTTTTTGTTTTTTTTAAAAATGTAGTAAAATAGGGTGGGGAAATCTACTTCACCATTTATATTTTACTGGTGTTTTGGGACCCTGTGTAATTCAAAGGAAATTAAGTACAAAAGATACATTAAAATAAGGCTCAAATACTTCTTCAGTTCATCAAAAGACAGAAAATAAAGACAAAATCTTTCATTTCATCTGTAGTGTGGAAGTTCATAGGCTCAGCTATGCAAATTTACTCATTGACCTTAGACCACTTCCTTCCCAACATGCAGTGGACAACGTCAACCAAATTAAAAGCCATGCTTCTGAGTGGATTCCATTTTTGTTAAGCAAAAGAAATACAATTATGCAGTGATAAATTTTGTACTTTAGAGGTCTCATATTGTTTTTTGAATAGCCACAATAAAAGCATGACATTTTGCCTTTACTGAATATAAAAGAATTTTAAGTATCCTAGTTTTAATGCAATTGGAGTTGTAAATACACATACCTCTTGCTAATTTCCTGATTCTAGATAAATATTTAGGTATCCTAGAGAGGGATGAGAAGATCTAGTGAAACCCTTTCTCTCAGCTGATTTGCCTGGCTGTGTATCTCAGAACACCACAGAGAAGAGTCAGTAGGTTGCAATGTACAGGTCATTATGGATGAAATGAAAGA
>VYZW01053756.1:753-13082 GCA_013401315.1 Balaeniceps rex
ATTGAAAAAGTTGAGAAAATGTTTGACAGGTATTGTGGTAAGGCAGCGTCACTCTTCAAGAAGGGCAAGAAGGAGAATCCAAGACATAATAGCCCATCAGCCTTACCTTGATCCCTGGGAAGGAGATGGAGCAAATAACCCTGGAAACCATTCCCAAAACCAGGAAGGACAAGAAGGTCTTTAGGACTAGTCAGCATGGCTTTATGAAGAGGAAATAATGCCTGGTCAACATGACAGCCTTCTGCAATCAGGTGACTGGCAGGATGGATGAGGGGAGGAGTGGATGTTGTTTATCTTGTCCTTAGAAATGCCTTGAAGCTTTGGACACTGTCTCCCATGACATCCTCAAAGACAAACTGATGAAGTACAGGCTAGATGCACAAACAGTGGGGTAAATTAAAAACTGGCTGAACTGCCAGGCTTGAGGGTTGTGATCAGTGCCACCAATTCCACCCAGAGGCCAGTCACCTGTGGCACACCCCAGGGCTATTTCTTTCCTCCTTCTGTCTCTCAAAGTACAAGTGACCAATTTAACACTTCAACAAACATAAGCACCTTAGCATTCTCTCTTTGAAGTTGTCAGCTTCTATACAGAAAGACTTGGCTGCATAGTGCTTGCAAAGCAGGTGCCATATTTAGTTGATGGGAAGGACAGTACTATATTGTCCAAATTTCTTCTGCTTTTGGTCATGGAATATCTTTGGGGAGACTTCAGCTGCTTTTATCCTGCAGTGAAAAAAAATATTTTCTGTAGCTCTAAAGCCATAAGGATATACTTCTCTCTTAAATGTTCTTTTTATACAAATCAATACCTTTTTCTTCTTGTCTAAATTAAAATAACTCAAGATCTCTTAACCCTTTCAGTCCATTCTTTCTGTAGTTGCAGTACTGGTCATCTACTGATTAGGTCTTTGTTTAAAAAATAATAGCTGTCAGTAAAACATCAAACTAATATTCCATCTCATGATCGCAACTTACAGTCAGAGGTCTAGTTTAGGAGAATAATCAAATAGTTTAAACATAAGCAGCCAAACGTTATTTAGAAGAGACACATTAAATACTCTGTTCATGTCTGCCACTGAAATACACAGTAAAACAAATCTATTTTGTGCTGCCACTACTGGATATAAATCTAAGGGTCATACTGGTGTTAGCAATTTAGTCACCAAGAAGTTTCATTCAAAGCAGCTGGATGTCTGTAAGACACATACTCAGCCAATGTAGTCAAGACTTCCTTCAAAGCTAATCTCTTCTGAAAGTAACAACCTGAAATCAGAAGAGCAAATATAAAGGCAGATGATTGAGAAATAAATTTAAAACATGTTGACTCCATTTTGACATTAGCAGTAGTTCAACAGAAATTCTGCCTCCTGATATAAATGTTTACTACTCAGCCTCAGTAAGTGACAAGATGGCACACTCCATTAATCTTGGCTTTTGTTAGTTTATTGGATCCAAATGGTTCAAATATTAAAGGAAAAGCAAGGATGATATTTGAAAATAATGCACACATAGTAGTCCAGAGAATTAAGCTGGTTTAAAGATAATAAAACACAGACTGACCATCTTTGAAAGCTGCACTGACGTTCTGTGTTGTGAAAGGGGAACTTTTTTATTCTAGTATTCGGTATCACTTCACTTCAACAGTATTACTGCTACTTTCTACTTATATGGGGATCTCTCATTTGTACACTTCAAAGCACTGAAGGTAAAAAGTAATCATCACCTTCATTTTATCAAGGGATAACTGAATGACAGTTTAAATACTGTGTCTAAGGTCATATAATGAGGTAGCTCTGTTGAGAGAATTTATGAAAAAAAATCAGGAGACAAAAAATAGTAGAGGAGAGGGAGAGAAAAACCAAAAGCCTAGTAGCTCTGTTATCCTAACCCTCTGAATCATGAACTTGTCAGAAAGTAGATTGACACTTTTTCCAAGGACCCTTCTACATATTTGGAGCTCTGTATATTCTTTCAGAGCACAAGAGAGAAACGCTGCACTGCATGAGGCAAAAAGCCCGTCTTGGTCCTGTCTTCAGCAGTTCCCAGTAAAAGATGTTTGGGAAAATCATAATATCCGGGACTTTTCCAGAGTGATAGTTGTTCCTGTTTCTACTCTCAACCTTGAGCAGTCAGCAGTTGAGGGACTTTTGTGTACCAACATAATTTTTAATAATGTGTCTTCCATTACTTTTCCAAACTTTTTTTAAAGCACATTAATGTTTTTAGCTTTTGCAACAGTGTTTCAATGAACGTCACAATTTCAATATGTCTATGTGTGACATATACGTGTTCTCTGTGTTGTATTCCTTTCCTTTAAAATTTTCTCTATTTCTTAAGATCATTACTTTACAAAACACTTTGGTTTTCAGTGATGATGTTTTAAACAATTTATTCCATGGCATGCCGAGTTCTCAATATTTAAAATTTGCAAAAATTATATTTGCTTTCCTTTTATTCTCCCCAGGCAGATAGAGCAATATTAGGATAATTAGTTTTCATTGATCTCAAAGGTCTAAAATCCAATTGTAAACAAGATGGCCAAATACAACTTATCTTTTCATGGAAAAAGCAACTTAAACACTTAGTTGGTTACCATGCCATCTTATAGTTCCTATCTTGGTCTTCCAAAGATAATGGCAAAAATCATACAACATGACAACTTTGGTAGCATGTCTGTGTTACAGCAATACAGAAGAATATCTTGCATGCATTTTGGTTTTGCATTTTTCTCTCATAACTGTGTCCTGAAATAAATCTCTTCAAAGTCCAATGCTTAAAAGAAATGATGAAAATTACATCACCTGTAATTAATATACATAATTTATTTGTATGCAAACTCCACATGCTTTTTGTAACGGATTCTGAAACACACTATTGATAAAGGCTAATGGATTTAACTTGGGGGGGGGCGTGTAACGAGGAATGATAGGGTTTACCCTAACCCCCCGAATAACTATGGTTGCTAATCACAATTTTGTCATGTGACATAGAGAACTTTAATCTTATTGTTAATTCACTGTTTCCATTGATTTACCTGTAAAAGTGTTTTAGTGAATCAGAGGTTAAAGCATCATAATTATTTCAGAATTGATATATCATTTCATGGTTTTTTTCTTGTTCATTTGTGTTTTCTGTTCTTTCTCTCTCTTACATGCTGCAGTTGCAAACATATTGTGGCGAGAGCAAGGTACTAATACAGATGGCTTTTTTCATATTTTCTATATTATTATATGCTCATCTATTGTTCCTTTAGTGTGTTTGGTTTGGGTTTTTTTGTTCATACTCTACAGTTACAGTAATTACCCTCCCCTTTGCAACATTTCAGGGATTTGATTTAAAGAAAAAATGTAGTGGAAAATAATTTAAATGCTCATGTTTTTGTGAACTGCTTTTCCTTTTGAGGAGAAAGAAGGAAATAAGCTGTTCAAAAATTTCAGACAGAAATGTAAAGAGATACAACAAGAAGCTCAGATTTAAAATGTAGACCTTCAACTGTTGTTTGTTTGTTGACATGATAAAGCTTCCAACCAACCAGCCTATATGCTGTTGGGATTGGTCTTCCTGTATGAATCATATTCATCAAAACCATATTTGACAAAATTATAATCTTAAACGGTTTAATTAAAATTAAAGTACCTGGTGTTGCTTAATGAGACAAAGCATTTTCTTCTTACACTCAGGAAGTGTTTGTAAATGTTGGGAGGGGGAATGGAGCTTTGTGGTTTGTGACCATATGAAGGATAAATATAAATACAGACAGTATCAGATGTTAATAACATAGAAAGCATGGAAAGTACATTTTACTGAAAAAGATAGGTATTAATTTTTATGTATATGAGATAATCTCATAAAGCATAATGCAAAAAAATATCACAATCAAAGTGTTGTCATGAGCTCTCACTTTGTTGCTCTAAGTAGCGTGTTCTTAATTTAAAGTTGCAGTTTAGGAATTAATGTATTTCAGGAATAGGAAATTTTTCAATTATTTCCATTGGAAGATTGATAATCCTGTAAGTGAATCAGGCTTTGCAATGAATTCATGCTGCAAATGGTATTTCTGCATGTTTCTTAAAGATTTATTTTAAATTAATTTAAAGATTCAAAAATTTGATACAAAGGTTACATAGTAACCTTTGGCATTTCCCAGTGTGTTTACAAATATGAACTAGTTCTATTTTTTATATTCCTGTTTTACCTGTTTCTCAGCTGGTATAAACAATCAGTTCTCTGATTATAGTGGAGCTCAGCTGTGATCCTCCTGCTCTATTGGCCTTGCAGAGTACAAATGACATGTTCAGAGTTTCATACAATTCCACTGTTAACAGTTAAACTCATGCACAACAAGATTCTAACACCGAAGTTTTCAAATGTATGGTATTCTCACCCCTTATTGGAAGGTATCACATATGTTTTATCTTGTGTTTTATCTCGAATAAAACTGAAAACATGATTGGCACCCCCTTGATTTTTTAGAGGATTGTCTTTTCAAGTCAAGTCCTATGTTGCTTTCAGTGGTTAGAAAGCATTTAGGAAAACTTAAATTCTGTGACAATAAAGACCAATTAAATATAGTAGCTTACCAGAGTGCTTATGGTAAAGACGTTCAAATTTCTCTGTGACTAGTGTGAAACTAAACAGAAAGCAATTTATAGTAGAGACTGAAAATGTGAAGTGACAATATCATCTTATAGAGCAGATTTTCTTGATCTCTCCTGCATTTCTCATTGGCCAATCCTTGTGTTTCCAATAAATGTTGTTACTGATTACAATGTCAGAATTCATTTACAAGAGAGCAGTACCCTGAAGATGCCAATAAGCATCACCACTAACTTCTCTGGGCCATGCATACCCTGTCATTTTCTGTTATCTAAGTATTAAAAGATAGGAAGGGAGGAATGGGTGATTAGTAGGACAATTAAGATCATGAAACCATAGATAGGCTTTAGTGCTGCAATGCAAATTTGTATATGGGGTACATAAAAGCCTTATCACAACTGCTTGCTTGTGTAACTGTAAAAAGAGTATGTGTCAGAAAATCTGAAAGGATTTTGAAGGTACATTAATTTCTATTGCAATAATAATACACTATATATATGCATAAATATAAACATATATTAATCCAGATGAAAAAAAATCAAAACCACCACCACCTTTTTCAAATCCTTGTTAGCCAGTTTTAAATATAGATTCAGTCTAAATGAAGCAAATTGTTGTGGGTTAGCCCCAGTCGGCAACCAAGTGCCACACAGCCGCTCACTCACCCTGCCCTCCCACAGTGGGATGGGGGAGAGAATCGGAAGGGTAAAAGTAAGAAAACTCATGGGTTGAGATAAGAACAGTTTCATAATTGAATAAAATAATAATAATAATTAATAATTAATTATAATGAAAAAGATAACAACGAGAGAGAGAGAAACAAAACCCAGGAAAAACAAATGAAGCAACCACTCACCACCTGCCAGCCAATGCCCCGCCAGTCCCCAAGCAGCGATTGCTGCCCACCAGCCAACTCCCCCTAGTTTATATACTGAGCATGATGTCATATAGTATGGAATAGCCCTTTGGCCAGTTTGAGTCAGCTGTCATGGCTGTTGTTCCTCCCAGCTTCTTGTGCACCTGGCAGAGCATGAGAAGCTGAAAAAGTCCTTGACTAGTCTAAGCACTACTTGGCAACAACTAAACCATCAGTGTGTTATCAGCATTATTCTCATCCTAAATCCAAAACACAGCACTATACCAGCTACTAGGAAGAAAATTAACTCTATCCCAGCTGAAACCAGGACACAAATATATTTGCATTTGTTTTTGTTGCTTCTGGCACTGTATTATATATGTGCTGGGTTGGTTTTGGTTTGGTGGGGGGAGGGTTGAAAAATTAGGTCAGATGTCTTTAGAGGAATAGCTCCTGTAGTTGCAAAGAGGTGGCTCGCTTAAGTGATTAGATATTTGTACAGATATTTGTAGACACATGCTCAAAGGAAGAGTTTTGGGATCATAATAATTTGGAAGGGGGGATAGATATTTAGGCTAGATATAAGGAAAAAATTTTTTACAATGAGGATGGTGAAGCACTGGAACAGGTTGCCCAGAGAGGTAGTAGAGGCCCCATCCCTGGAAACATTCAAGGTCAGGTTGGACGGGGCTCTGAGCAACCTGATCCAGTTGATGATGTCCCTGCTCACTGCAGGGGGGTTGGACTAGATGACCTCTAAAGGTCCCTTCCAACCCAAAGCATTCTATGATTCTATGATTCTATGATTCTATGATATAGACCACCCAACCAGGATGAAGAGGCAGACGAAATATTCTATAAGCAGCTGGGAGAAGTCTCACAATCGCTAGCCCTTGTTCTCATGGGTGACTTCAACCTACCAGATGTCTGCTGGAAATACAATACAGCAGAGAGGAAACAGTCTAGGAGGTTCCTGGAGTGTGTGGAAGATAACTTCCTGACACAGCTGGTGAGTGAGCCGACTAGTGAAGGTGACCTGCTGTTTGCAAACAGAGAAGGAATTGTGGGTGATGTGATGGTTGGAGGCTATCTTGGGCATACTGATCACGAAATGACAGAGTTTTTGATTCTTGGAGAGATAAGGAGGGGGGTCAGCAGAACTCCTGCCTTGGACTTCCGGAAGGCAGACTTTGTCCTGTTTAGGAGCCTGGGTGACAGAGTCCCTTGGGAGGCAGTCTTGAAGGGCAAAGGAGTCCAGGAAGGCTGGACATTCTTCAGGAAGGAAATCTTAAAGGTGCAGGAGCAGGCCATCCCCATGTGCCGAAAGATGAGCCAGTGGGGAAGAAGATCAGCCTGGCAGAACAGAGAGGTTTGACTGGAACTCAGGAAAAAAAAGAGAGTTTATGACCTTTGGAAGAAGAGGCAGGCAACTCAGGAGGACTAGAAGGATGTCATGAAGTTATGCAGGGAGAAAATTAGATAGGCCAAAGCCCAACTAGTACTTAATCTGGCTACTGCCGTAAAAGGCAGTAAAAAATGTTTCTATAAATACATTAGCCACAAAAGAGGGCTAAGGAGAATCTCCATCCTTTATTGGATGTGGGGGGAAACATAGTGACAAAGGCTGAGGAAAAGGCTGAGGTACTTAATGCCTTCTTTGCCTCAGTCTTTAATAGTAAGACCAGTTGTTCTCTGGGTACCCAGGCCCCTGAGCTGGGAGACAGGGACAGGGAGCAGAATGAAGCCCCCACAATCCAAGGAGAAATGGTTAGAGACCTGCTACACCACTTAGACACACACAAGTCTATGGGGCCAGGTGGAATCCACCCAAGAATACTGAGGGAGCTGTCGGAAGTGCTCACCAAGCCACTTTCCATCGTTTGTCAGCAGTCCTGCCTCACAAGGGAGTCCCACTTCACTGGAAGTTAGCAAATGTGATGCTCACCTATAAGATGGACTGGATGGAGGATCTGGGGAACTACAGGCCTGTCAGTCTGATCTCGGTGCCGGGGAAGGTTACGGAGCAGATCATCTTGAGTGCCATCACATGGCATGTACAGGACAACCAGGCGATAAGGCCCAGCCAGCATGGGTTTATGAAAGGCAGGTCCTGCTTGACTAACCTGATCTCCTTCTACGACAAGGTGACCTGCTTGGTGGATGAGGGAAAGGCTGTGGATGTTGTCTGTCTGTAGACTTTAGTAAAGCCTTTGACACCATTTCCCACAACATTCTTCTGGAGAAACTGGCTGCTCATGGCTTGGACGGGTGTACTCTTTCCTGGGAAGAAAACTGGCTGGAAGGATGGGCCCAAAGAGTGCTGGTGAATGGAGTTAAATCCAGTTGGAGGCCAGTCACAAGTGGTGTTCCCCAGGGCTCAGTATTGGGGCCACTTCTGTTTAATATCTTTATCAATGATCTGAACAAGGGGATCGAGTGCACCCTCAGTAAATTTGAAGATGATGCCAAGTTGGGCGGCAGTGTTGATCTATCTGCTTGAGGGTAGGAAGGCTCTGCAGAGGGACCTGGACAGGCTGGATCGATGGGCCAAGACCAATAGTATGAGGTTCAAGCAAGGCTACGTGCTGGGTCCTGCACTTGGGTCACAACAACCCCGTGCAACGCTCCAGGCTTGGAGAAGAGTGGCTGGAAAGCTGCCTGGCAGAAAAAGACCTGGGGGTGTTGGTCAACAGCTGGCTGAATATGAGCCAGCAGTGTGTCCAGGTGGCCAAGAAGGCCAATAACATCCTGGGTTGTATCAGAACCAGGGTGGCCAGCAGGACCAGGGAAGCAATCGTCTCCCTGTACTTGGCACTGGTGAGGCCGCACCTCGAGTACTGTGTTCAGTTTTGGGCCCCTCACTACAAGAAAGACATTGAGTTGCTGGAGTGTGTCCAGAGAAGGGCAACAAAGCTGGTGAAGGGTCTAGAGCACAAGTCTTATGAGGAACAGCTGAGGGGCCTGGGGTTGTTTAGCCTGGAGAAAAGGAGGCTCAGGGGAGACCTTATCACTCTCTACAACTACTTGAAAGGACGTTGTAGCAAGGTGGGTCTCAGTCTCTTCTCCCAAGTAGCAAGTGATAGGACAAGAGGAAATGGCCTCAAGTTGCACCAGGGAAGGTTTAGCTTGGATATTAGGAAAAATTTCTTCATGGAAAGGGTTGTCAAGCATTGGAACAGGCTGCCCAGGGAAGTAGTTGAGTCCCCATCCCTGGAGGTATTTAAAGACGTGTAGATGTGGTGCTTAGGGACCTGGTTTAGTGGTGGACTTGGCAGTGCTAGGTTAATGGTTGGACTTGATGATCTTAAAGGTCCTTTCCAACCTAAACATTTCTGTGATTTTATGATTATTTCATTGGATCCACAGGTAAAGGTGAACATGAACTGACTTCCTTAACTCAGTATTGAAATGGAAGAAGGACATTTCTTACTATGTCTCCTTTACTGATTTTGAAGAACAGTTTGGTGAACATTACTATCCAGACATTGGAAATAAAGCCTTAAAAGTTTGGGCTGGGTTACTATACATGAATGTTATCTGTACATTGGAAAGCCTGCCTTGGAGCATTGGCAACTGAGGAGGAAGTTTTAGGAGTCTGTTTGTCAAATGTCTGTATCACTTGGGGCTATCAGCTGATTTACTTCCTCACGTTTTGGTATTACTTATCCTGCTAATAGCTATAATATATTTTAGTCAATGAGACCAGGGAGAAGGGAAAACCTTGTTTTGTCACCAGCCGGCTCCACATACTTATTTATCACCAAGATACAGTAAGCCAGTTGCTCAGCTATAGATCTCTACACTGTTCACTGGTAGGGGCAGCCTAAACTCAGTCAGGCTTATCTACGCATTCCAGCTGTTCTTACAGAATGCGGTGTCAGGCATTTTTTAAAGAAAGACCTTGGCATATAATGTTATATAGGCTGTATGGTTTACCTGCAAAGGCATACAAAAGTATCCCATTGGGGAGAGTGGGGATATTGCCCTTAATGCACCTTATGCTCAGAACAGACATGATTGGTAAGTTTTCCTTGAATGTGAGCCTGCTTCTATGTTACACCAAATGCAACATAGACAAATTCCTCTCCCACTTTTTCGTAACCTATTAATAGATAGATTTGATATAAACTGAGGAAAACCTTGCTAGGAGGCTGTCCCTTCTTTCTTTTTAGGAAAATTGGCCAGAAGTGGGAAGTGATTCTGCAAGATTTCTCAAAGATAATTGAATTTGCTTGTTCTGGGCATGGCCTGACAACCTTATGCATATTACTGCCTTTTAAATGACTGTATTACCTATGTGATTCCTAATGGAGACTGGGAAATTTTATGTATGTGTGTGCATATATACATCTATACACAAACACAGACTTCCCTCCCCCCTTAATGTTGTCATTATTTTATTTGATATTAAGATGTGTTCTCTCTCTATTAACATAGGTTTTCTTTCAGAATTTAGGATAAGCAGAATTTCAAACTCAAAGTTATTTTTCCTCGGTTTTATTCCCCTGTGTTCCTGTACCAGATATTGTTATGTTAAGTAGAAGCTTAGGCCCTGTACCCAGGATACATGTACATTTTTATCATTGTAGCCCGCAGTTTAGCTGTCAGAGTTGGTTATAATGGTAATTTTAAGAGTACTGTGATTTTCTTCATAGAATTTTACAAATATGAACTGATGATGAACTGATCATTCATCATAGCATCCACATAGCAAATCAACAACTGTTGTCTTAATTGGCACATGGTAAACTAAGGAGAATGTCCTTTTTTGTGGTCATGAGCACGACCACAGATATATGAGACTTCATGCTACAGATCTGGTTTCTGCCTTCTCCACAAAACATTACATCATGCCTCTCATTCAGCAACATTGTGGTAGAAGGATTGAATAGTTCTATAAACATTTGTGGCCCTTCAAACTTGGAATGAATATCTGCCCAACTCTGACTTTCCAATAAAATATAATAGAGAATATTTCCTTTTCTGACTGAAAGAAATGTCAAATAAGGGTTTATAACAAAGATTCAGAACTTCTCTTTCAATGTTATACAGAAATTACTTTAACTCTTCCATCCTCAGAAGAAGAAAATTAAGAATACATGGAGAATTTATATTAATTTGATTTCAATGTAGATGATTTCACAAGATCACTTTCATTACTGCAGCTGTCAAACTATATATTTTTAGATCTGTATTCACAAAGACACTGTCTTGCCAATGGAGAAAACTGTGTGAAATTAATTCTGAATAATGTAACAGTTTTGTTTTAGTTTTACAACAAAAGATCCTATAGGATTAGCTGTATTAGCATTATATGCATTAACAAATTGATCTCATACCAAAAATGTAATGAGCTTTTTAGTTCAAGACAAGGATTTTCTTTTTTGTCATTATTTAATTTTATACATTTCAATGTGTTTTTGTTCCTAAGGTCTGGGAATTGGGAACATGTTTTATGTTTTTTATGAAGATGGCATCAAAGTAATACAACCAGTGGAATGTGAATTTCAGAGACATATTAAGCCTAGTGAAAAACTCCTCGGTTTTCAGGCAAGTTATTTTTTTTTTAATTTATTTGTAATGTTTTCTCAGTTATGGTTTTCTTTAAATAAGAATTTATGATTGCTAGTTTAGTATTTTCTGCTTGATAAATTCAGACATGTCTTCTCAATGAATAAGTAGCTTATAATGGTGGACTCAAACTTTCCTGTATTTTCCTTGATCAAATTCAAGCTTTCAATCTCTCTTTTAAATTGAGTATTCGCTGTATACTTTTCCAGCTCTTTATTTTCTTCAGCTGTCTTTCTTTTCTCCCAGTCCTTTCCTTTAACACCTTTCTACTCTTTATTTCTGGTATGTTTGTTGGTTTTGTTGTTTCCCCTTGCCCCATTAAGTGCATCTCTGTGAATCAGAGATTGATTCTCTCTCTATTAAATATAAGTTCTAAAGTTATTATTTTTAATGGTTTCTTTTTCTCCACTGGATGTTTGTCTATATTAAACTGTCAGGTATCATGAGGCAAATCCCTTTCCAGATAAACACTCTTACAGTTCCACTGAACTTAGTAGAGATGATTGATGCTTTGGCTCCAACTTGCAATTCATATCAGTAGTTTCAATAACTTCATTGTTAACAGATTTATACCTGATTTCACCAAATTCTGTGCATTTATGGAGTAGTTTCTATGTGTAGCATACATAAAACCAGTAGTGTATTCTCCACTTTGGTTTATTCTTTTGTTGTTTTTCCTTTACTTCTAATCAAATTGGTAGCTGACATAATGCATGTTCTCACAGGAACACTTGGTACTAGTCACTACATTAAGAATTGTTCCATGCGATCTATCACCTTTCAAAAATAATAACTTTTTCTCATTATTTGGATTTGAATGAGTGACCTTGAAATACGTAATAACCCATGAGCTGTACACTTTGGTTTTTTCCCCTAATACCTAAAGCACACTGAAATAACAGCAGAACTGTCTCAATGGAATTTGTCTCTTCGGCTATGATTATTGATGTCAAAGGCTGCTGTACTCAGCAGCAAGATTTATTTTAGTGTGAATAATTATGCTTTGGACAGCTAATCATACCTTGATTTGTGCTGCTTACGTGAAATTAAGTTGACACAGCCAAAAATAAGCCAAAGAGCTTTTTTATGGCTGTTTAATTCAAAAGCTGATTATTTAAGAAGTCTGTTAAAATTTTATTGGTCTAAAGTGCAGCCTAGATTTTAAGTGTATTTTTATTGAAATGTGGTAATAATCAGGATGGATAAGTCAAACTTGTTTCCTTTTTGTAGCTTTCAAATATAAAGTAGCATAATTATTATCTCCTTCCCCCCGTTAAAAAAAAAAAAAAAAAAAAAAAAAAAC
>VYZW01053757.1:4017-17732 GCA_013401315.1 Balaeniceps rex
TAAGTGTGCACAGCCTTCAAAATACACTCTAAATCATACACTCAATTCTGATAATACTTTTATTAGTCTTTCACTGATGAAACTCAATGGTGATGTTCCCAGTTTACATCAATGTGAACTGAAACAGAATCAAGTCCAGCATCACTAATTGTTTGGATTCTGTCTTTGGGCATACGTCTGAAATATGATCAGAGATAATTTCCCAATGTTTGGTGTTCTGAGGTTAAAAATAAGCCAAAACTGAACTCTTTGTTATAATGCATTTCTCAGTAAATGCCTTTCTCTTTGCTTGGAGTCATAACAAGATCACAATTACATTCTGTAAAATGATTCATCCAGAAGACAGTTGTTAGCTAGTGCTGCTGGTTCTACTGGTGCCACTTGTAATGTCTATGAAACTGTTCCATGTTACATCCCCTGCTACTGGTACTACTGCACATTTGACTTCTGGATCTCAGCCACAACAAATTTGCCATCTGCATAGCCTCTGTGGCTTGGCTCCTCTCTTTGATGTTCTTCTCTCGGAAGAAGCAAATAACGAGCAGGCCTGGTGATGGTCAATTGAGCCTATGGAGAAGGTGGTTAGGACACTGGGTTCCCCACCATGGCCTATGGATCACTATCCTAACAGTGCCAAGAGCAATCTCCGAATGGCTCGTCCGTTGTTGAAAGCAGATGGTTCGCTTCAACTAGCGGAGAAATGTGAATTAAAACACAGTCCTTAGTGCATTATAAATGGAAGGAATGAGAAGATCCATAAAAATTGCTTATTGTTTGCTTTTTCTGTGCAAGTTTCCCCATGCCAAAACCAGCCCTAGGGGACTTGAACTTATGTGCAGCATAACCACTTTCCAGGAGTTCATTCTTGACTCTTCTTTCTTTCACTTTAGCAGTAAATATTCATTGTAGGAAACTAAATTCATATGTCGCAGATAATATTTTCTTTTGCGTGATTACCTTCAAACCAGTATTGACCATTCCATGAGAAGGATCCTGTGGCAGGATTTTCAGGCATTGACATGTATCCTGCAGGTCCTGAAGCCTCAGTAGAGAGCTGAAGTGTGTTTATATGTGAAAACTGTTACAGCACCAGAATCATAGTAGCTGTAGGTTGACTCATCTGTATGGAATACATGGATAGAAAAATTGAAAGCAATGAAAGAATGACAGGATTTGCTTTTAAATTAGTGTTGGGGAATTCATGCACAATATCAACTTTTAGCAGACTTTACAGACAACTTTTCTTACAATGTCAGCATGAAGCTTTTTCCCCTTCTGGTTTAGCTTATGTGCAAGGCAAAAAACCCCCGGTTTTTGCTTTCTTATAAATTGTACAATTCAAAGGTCAATAATGGTATCATGTATCACAAGTCACTTGCCAGGCCACCTAGAGCTTAAGGGCACATGTTTTAATGTGATCTGTCAGCCCCTTCTTAACAGATTTAGTACATACTTGTAATATATTAGTAGTTTCCTTTTTAGATTTAGCTTTCAACCCAAATAACAGTGGGAAATTGATTGCCACCTCAGTGGTTTCAGAATGGAACCAGATTTCTGGACATGAGTTACAGCCACAAAAATCACAGCAAGATCCTGGATGGGACATGATAAATAGAAGACATTTTGTGCGTAGACATACCTGCTCTCATTAGGATAGTCTAAAGGATAGTATGAATTTTCAAACCAAAGAAAGGCTCGGCTGGGTGGCTAGTTTTCCACTCATTTGCGGTGCAGCACCATGAGAGACAGTCACCGTTTGCTTCCCCTTTGTGCCGAGAGGCAGAAAGCTCAGCGTACCTTAGAGCTCGAGGCATAGTTATCCATTGTGCTATGCAGTCAGTATCAAAACTCCATTAACTTTACAGAGGCCAGAACACTTCTTCCTGTGTTTACTTTAATAATTTCTCAAACTGCGAAGAAAAGGAGAGATCTTTGCCAATGACCTTGGTGTCTCTGCTCGCGTTCTGTTGTGAAAGGATGGGTTATTTACTAATTTCTATCATGGGATCCTAGTTAAAAGGAAAAACTTACACTTCTGGGCTAAACAGTGTTGGAACTTAGTAGTAAAATCATCCATTAGTGGTAAATAACAAGTACTACATTCACCTACAACTGAAACTAGTACATGAGTTCTCTATTATAAATACTGAAGGAATAATGATTACATGTCCGTGTAACTAACATTAGTCAATCATACCCCAATGATACTGACTTTCTGAAACAGAAGTATCGAATTGTTAAGTAGTTAATTCATTAATTTGCTTTTATATATTCAAGTTTCTCTTTGGAATAACTGTTTTTTTTAGTTCTGAAAACTTCCATTTGCTCTCTAAATCAAAACTCCAGTATTCAGTAATAGCACAGAAACTGAAATGTTCCAGCATACAGCAGACATGTTGTTATATCTGCAGTAATTATTTGACACAACCAAAACAAAGTCATTGTAAAATAACATTGTCAGATCTTTCTCCTAAAATTGTCTCAAAATTGCAGTCACTTTGCAGACTATAAATAGCTTCAGAATATCTCAACCTTTCTAGTGGGAGCTGATGTCACCCTGCATAGAGTTGGTTTTTGTACAGAAGATGTCTGTCTTAACTTATTATTTTAAAATGTTCCCTGATTATTAAAGCTGTCTTTATGTCCTTTTCCAATCTTTGTTATTTGCTATTCATATTCAGTTTTCTATCACTTCATTTTCTGAATTTTGGTACATGAAGGAACTGTTAAAATTAAACATTCTAAATTAATTCTTTGTGTGGGACTCATAAAATTACCTAAAAGGTGTTTGCAGTAATCTTTTTAGACTCTTGTCTTGCTAGGAGTTGTTATTTTAAATTTTGGGGGGGTTAATTTCAAAAGGTTATCTTAATAACTTTAAGTACACTTTTGATAGTAAAGTATCCAAGTGCTATTAGCTGACTTCCCCATTGAAATGTAGGCTTCCTGAGCTGTCGGCTGGTTTAGTTGTTAACATACTGTTATAAGAAAATACATTTTATATTTCTGGGGAGTTTTCTTGTTTACCTGTTATACAAAGCACAATTATAAATACAAATAGAATTCTATATCTTGTCTACAGCCCTCCTATGGAAATGCAATGCTGCAGCAGATCGAAGAAAACCTACCAGAATTATGTATTTAAAATTTCTTATTAAGCTCACGTTATCAACTGGGCTAATAGCAGCCCACCCCTGTTTGTTTACCTTCTATTAGCTTTTTCTTGGAATATTTGCTATATTTAGGCAGGACAGGGTCGAAAGTCTATGAAAGTGTATAAAAATATCGATGAGTTCTCCTTGTGGTAGAAGGAAAAATTGTACTCCCACTAGAACACTTAAAACATTAAAAACGCATATGTTCATCCCTTGTTTACTGGACAATATTTGTTTAGTCCTTTCTTCTACTAAGGCAGACATGTTTCTTGGTAAAAAGATGTGCTTTCTAATGATTGTTACTGTTCCCACTGGGTGAAAAAAAGCCCCTTTATTTTCGTTTCATGTCATTAAAAAAAAAATTGCACTTCTATGAATCAATTTAAGCCTATCCAGAGTAAAACTTGCAGAAATTGGTGTTATTTGTCAGTCATTTATACACGTATGTATTTTATTTATTTAACTTTTTCAACAATTTCAGTTGTTGATTCACAGAGCTAGGTCTAAAGTGCTTCTAGAGTTATAAAATGATGATAGGGAAGCTGCAGGAATTGAAGTTTCTACCCAAAAATGGCTTTGCATATGTTTGCTTTATGCATTGTATGTTAGTTCAAGTTAATTTGAGTCTTATGTCACGGAGGGGGAAGGAGGGGAGGCACCCTGAAAAACCTGTGGTACAGCGTTCTCCAACGTGGCAATGATAAATCAATCTTCTCTATGGTGGCAACGTTCTTCCCATGGTGGACAGGCATTTCCATTCCATTTTTGTTCTCTGATCAAGCAAAATTAGAGCAAAATCTTAGGGGGTTTTGTCAGACTACTGTGACCTATCTACTCTGTATGGGGTTGAAGTCAGTGGGAGTTCCTCCACGGAGTACATTGGTCTTTGGATCACATCTTTGGGGTTCTCCTGTGCTTGCAAAGTAGTCTGCAAAAACTCGATGTGGAAGTCTCTCAAAACTCAGGATTTCTTATTGTTTTGTAAGATAGCAAATCCACCTGTTTTCTAAATAAAAATATTTTTTTCAGAAGCTAGTTAAACTGTAGGCAAGGCTTTCTTTTTTTGAGAAGCAAAATGATCCTATTACAGAGAAGGAAATAAAGATGTTAGAGATGGTTCTGTTTTGCTGAAATTAAAAGGCTCCTGGCTAAGTTTACAAAGAGGAACGTTCCCTCATGAAAGAGATGCTTGTGCCAAAGCCATCCACCGCTGTTTGGCTTCAAAATCTGTTTTATCATTTATGCTCTGTTTTCTGCTGCTGCTCTTCCTTTGTATTGTCAGCTCATCCTCTTTCATGAGCTGACTATAAAGCTCAGAGATCTTGTTAGGAACATAAAATCCTGTATAAATTGTCAGCAATAAATATTATTTGTTTGTTTAGCCATGGAAGTCCTATAATATAACTAGTCCAGCATTAACACGCTTGAGCAGTTTTTGAAGACCATTATGCTTTGTCAGTTATAATGGCTGGATCTTTCTTGCTGTTCTTTGACTGTATCTTTGACAAGTTTGGAAATGAAAGATATGCAAGCACACGTTCTTGATTGCAGATGTTCAAAATTAGCTTCTGATTATTGTGGGTTTTTTTGCTGATCTGACTGTTCTAAAAAAACCTATTCACTTACGACTTTGCTAATGAAACTTAAGTTGCAGATCTGAATCCTGTAGCAAAAATTATTTTAAAAAAACAAAAGGTTTTGGTGTGCAGTGGACTTTATTGAAGCATGTCTCGTATTAGGCTCGGAGTGTGGAAGCTAGATTCTCAAAGGCCGTGTCTTCAGTAGGACTGAATTCCTCCTTCCCCCGCCTGTGACCAAGATGCCCACATGAAGAAGAGCAGCCATGAGTACCGGCTGGGCGAGCTTCAGAACTCTCCAGCGGACGGAGTGCAGGCTGTGGAGGGAGGTGCTGTGGTGTGTCTGGTGGTCTCTCCTTGGCTGTCCTGTGGCTGGGACGAGGTGGTGGCACAATCAGCGTTAGGAGACCTGCTCTGCTGGGGAAGCCACAGGTGCTCAGGGGCGTAGGAATGGGGCTGGGCTAGATGGGTCAGTTGAAGCGAGCTCATGTAGCCCAGTATAGCTCTAAGTTAGCAAGCACAGCTTAGAAGTGAGACATGCTCTTTCCTGAGTGGACTTGCTTTCCAAGTCTCTTCAGTGAGTGACTCAGACTGTGTTTTTTTTAGGAAATCTCTCTAATATCTCATCTGTTTGTTTTGCTTCTGGGTAAAGCACAACCTTTCAAATCCCAGGTCTCTGCAAGGAAATTGGAGAAAACTGGCTTATCTAGAGTGTCATAAGTTATTTGTTCTCCCCAGATTAGGTCTATTCAGCAACTTGTAGTCCTTAACTATCAATTATTTAAGAGCAGATGTACCAAAACTATTCTCTTGTGTCCTTAGCATAAGAACCATAAGGCAAAATACAATAAAAGATAGTCATAAGACAGTACAGAGAGTCACAAGATATAAGAGTACAGGTAGTTCATAAAAGCACAATGGAATTCATAAATCATATTTAGACAAGTTCCCCCAATTCGTCACACAGCCAAACACTCCTAAATGAGATTTTTATATTGGCTTGGGGGACTGGAGTTCGTAGCTTCGAAGAAGGTTGCATGTTCTTCTGTCACTGCTGACATGAATACTTATTAATAATGAATACTGCATGAAGTCCTTGATGGTTGTGGAGTTATTGTTGCTTTCCTTAGAAATAAACATTGATTCCAACCATATTGGGTCTTTTCCTGTGACAGGCAGACAGGGCACAGTCTAAATTTGGAGAGGTTATGCTTGCTTGTGTTGGAAGTAACTCAGGATTACCCCTGATGTAAACTGAGAGAAGTAGGAATAGAATATCTGTGTTTAAGGAATGAACTTGTCCAAAAATATTTAAATCTCTCTAGAGTGGTAGCCAAGCATTTTGGTGTTCAGGAGACAAGGTTAGTCCAAAGTACCAATAATTTCTCCCTAGTGTAGGCATGCAAGAGAGAGAGAACTTGCAAAACACAAGTGTGAAGGGATGCCCAAACACTTGAGGTCCATGCAGCAATGGCTCAGCTGCAGCATCCCCAATCTAGTGAGGGGGGAAGGTGTCAAAATGCCCAGGCGGAGAGGCCTGTTCATGCTTTGCTGGGAGATGACATCAGGTCGCAGCAAACTGGCTGTCCCAGAACAGAGGCATATGCCAGAGCCAGGAAAGCCAGACCACCCAGCACCCATGGCTGGGAAATCATACCCCAGCCTGGGGAACCTGCACACACAGCAGCCAGCCAGCAGCCAGGCACGGAGATTACCTGCGGCACTGAAGGTGGTACTGCCTTTCTGGGCAACTGGGAAAGGAAACAGGGCTACTGAAATGGAGTCAAAGAAAAAACAAACAAACAACAAAAAAAGCCCCAACAAACTAAATTGTATCTCAAAACGGGAGTGAGTCTGAATCATAATTTAAATTTGTTATCCCCTGACAGCTATGGCCATAGCTCGATGCAAAGTGGAATGAACTAAAAATATGTAGTAGTGCAGCAGTGCCCTTAGCATCCTTTTGGCCAAAGAACTGGAGCTGCTACTTACTCTGTGATGAGACAGAAAAGGAAGAGCCTGTGTGCAGAGGAGGCGGAGAAAACGCAGCTTCGCAGAGCTCTGTAATAGAAGGAAATAAAGGCAAGACAGTTACACTCTTTAGCTAGACTTGCCTCCTTGCAGACCGGTTCCATGGATTAACTTGGAAAGAAAACAATCTCATTGAACGTGTTTGGAGATGCTTTTGGAACAGGGAAGGAAACTGTTGAAGAGCTTTTCGCTTAGCAGGTGTTTCACTGGAAAATGACAGTTCCTTTCCACAAACAGGGAACTGGTACCCCAGGAGAGACTGGACCATGTGGCTACAAGGAGCGTGCTTTATTTTAAATTTCCTTCTCTTTTAGCAGCCCTTATCTCTGTTATTCATTACTGTTTCCAGATGTGGTGAGCTCTGATTCAGTGAGTTTTATTGGCACTTGGCTGTGGAATTGCTTTGTTTTCTTCCTTTTATTGTAGTATGCATGTCTCCCATAGGGAGCAAAGGGGTGCAAGGGCTCTCGGCAATCTCTGACTTTGAAGGCTTTGCAAAGCTCACCTGGGTTTGCATCGCGTGATGTGCTCTAAATCTTCACAACTAATTAAATTCGTCAGACATCCTAAAGGAGTCTGCAGAGAAAGAGAGTGCCACAAACATTAGGTTTCGGGGGAGTGTTATGCAAGTAAGGAGTGGATGATCTGGCCTCAAGGGATCCTTCTGCTGCTGCTGACTAAACCCGTGACTTAGCATGACTCTACATACATTACACATTGTGTGTTATCTATAAGTATTACTGCAAAAAGACCTGAAAGAATTTTGAAAACAAACCTAACAGCATGGCCAAGAGCCTTTTGTGTAATTTATAAAGTATTGTGAGCATGATGTAAGCCTGTAATGTACATTTATAGTATTTTACTCACTGTTTCATTCATCCTGAGCCAAACCTGTAAGCTAAAAGCCAAGTCCTCAACTGGTATAAATGGACAAGGAGACAAAGCTCAGTTTTCCTGAGGTGGCTTCTGAAATTGTGAATTAGGTAGACCTTTCTTCCCATCATCCCTGGATTCAGCACATGCCACCAGCCTTGTCACAGCAAACCTGCTGCTTATGCTCGCCTGTCTGCATGCTTCTGGTTAAAGTTGCATTTGCCTTGCATAGTAGAAATGTGCACAGAAGTTCTTCAAAGGTGAAACTATTGAATAGGTTCTCGTTGTCTTGTTTCTGTGGTTTTTTTGTTTTCTGTATTCTTGCTGTATCTGCACCGTCTTTCTCGTCCCCATTACCGTGGGTAACGGGCAATGATTTTGCTGACCTGAGTAGGGTAATCCACCCTGTGGTCTAATCTCCCTCGTATAATAATGAGGTTCGTAATGATGAAGTGCTTTGCTCAAGGAAACTGGAAAGAGGGAGGCAAATGAAAATCCCGGCTTTAAGTTATGATTCCTTAAAGAGCAATGGGTACAGAATGTGCAGTTAAGCTGAGGATGTGATATAGGTATAATGTTGGGGTTTTTTTTTTTCATGAAACAAAATTAACTACCGAGTGCCATCATTTTAAGACTATAAAACAGTGTAACCTATAAAACATTTACTGGGAATCTAACTCTTCTTTTGGATATCTTAGTGAAAGGAATAAACATAAAACTGAAATCAGATGCTTTAGGATTTATGAAGTTGATACTTTTTTTTTTTTCCTAGTGACTGTTTTAACAGCCTATTAACATCTTCCCCACAGCAAATATATAACAAAATTGATATTACAGAATTGAGTTGGGATGGTTCCCGTGAGTGTACTTAAATATACCGTAAACATCTAGCGCTATTCATCTGTATTATGGACTGTGCATATAAAGTACATCTCTATAAATTCTGCTAAAGCAAATTCTTCCAAGTTCCTCTTGCAGAATAAAAATTAAAGGTCTGATTCTGTGAAGGGTTGAGTGCTCCTGCTAAATTCCCAGCTCTCACGTAAAAGGTTGGTTCTTGCTCAGTGCTTTCAGGGCTGCTCACAAAAGACTAATTTTCTTCCTTGCGAGTGAAGACAGCTGAAATCAGTTGTCACTGTAGTAAAAGTCTTTTACAGATGATTTGTGTCTTGTTAATTTCTTAAGTGTCAGACATGAGCGCATCTAATTCATTGCAAAAGTGAAAGGCCAATAAATGTTACTAATAAAAAGGAACTTGAGAACTGTTCTGCCCAACATTGCTTTACCATTTATCTGTATCCTGCCAGCTCTGTTATATTAGTGTAGGCTTACCATGGTAGATAAAGTTTTAATTGTGCATGTTTGTTTCATGTCTCATCCCTCAAAAAGGAAAAAATAAACTTTTTAATTAGATAACCCTGAACTTAGAAAACAGTGTCTCTTTTTAGTTCTTGCTTGAATTTTCAAGAGCATTAAGCTCGGTGGTAGGAACAGCATGTTAAAAATAATGCAAAGATCTTGTTTGCATCAACGGATGATTCAGCATCTATCTCGGCTGGTCTCCTTTACCTTCTCTGTTTATTCTGTTAAGTTTTACTTATCTAAAGAGAAAACAACCTGAGAACAGTAAGCTGTTTGGAATAGAAATAGCTGTGTTGCATCCAAAGTGGTGTATCTGAGTGTTTGTAAAAGAGGATTTGTGGAAAGGATTTAGCTTTGGCTTAGCTAATTTTGTAATTTCAAAAGAGTATATTGATTTCTGTACAATTAAGACAGGACTTCTTTTGGACATATATATTATGATGCGCCAGTCCCATTTTATAATTAAAAATAAACTGCACAACTGAAGACTTGTAAATATGGGACACTTGTGAAGTAAAGCAGAAAAACTCCAGGCTCTTCTCTGAAAGTAAAATCTGAACGGAAATCTTTCCCTGTAGCCAAACTAATTCTATTAATTTCTTCAACTGTTTTTCTGTAATACACTGTTTTATCTGAACATGGCCTTCTATTGAATTACTTGCAGTCATCTCTGATCCATTGAACATAACGGAGTGAATTTTGAGACAAGATTAGTTTGATGTGACAGAGTAAATTAGTGATCCAGTCGGCACCAAAGTCTATAAAGCACCCAATGAGGTGAATTTTTTTCTGCGTAGAATAAGTGTAACTATTCTTGCAGTTTCAAACAGCGAGAGAAAGACACTACTACTTAAATAGAAATTGATTTATTCACTTAGGACAAAGATTGGAGACTAAAAGCTCCGTATTCAAGAATAAATTGAGATTTATTCTGGGTTTTGAAGTGAAAACACATGGTGTTTAAAAAGTGGTGGCTTCATGGAAGTGGTTATAATGAATATGTACGAAAGTAGAATAAGGTATATTGACAGCAAAAAAAGCATCTAGTGGGGAAAAGCAGGAGTACCACCGCTTCAAGCGGTATCTTTCATCAGTTGTATCCTTTTGCCTGATACAGTGTGGAGTTTTCTCTTCATGTTCAGCCAACTATGAAAAAGTCAAGCAAACCAGAGAAACAAAAGCTTCAACTGCTTGTCGTCTCATTCTTTTTGATTTTTAAGTAATACCAGCACACTGGTAGAGAAACCCGGCTGTCTCAGTGACAGTGAGACTTGAATGGTAGCTCTTTAAATCCTTATGACTCTCCTTAATTTAAGACGCACAGAGTGATCAATGAATAACCAGTGTTGGCAAGTCAAGGGTACCATTGAATTATGAGCATTCGAGTACACTTTTTGTGCAATTATCGAAAGTCTTCATAGGAGATTTTGTGAATATAGTTCATGCAAAAGGATTATTTCAGTAAGGTTTGGATTGAGTATGGTCCTTTGGAAAATTATTACTGTGAAGAACTTTTATGAGACTACTCAATATGAAAAAGTTAGAACCAGCCAGGCCTAGCAAAATACTTAAGGTATTTCTCAAGGTATTGATGCCGCAAGTTTCTCTACCCGCAGCTGATTCTTCAGCTGCACCTGTCCTTTTTTTCATATGCAAATATTCATGCCATTGCCTAAGTTATGTTATTTTTCAGAGTCTAAAAATATTGTGATGTCTAAGTAGTCACTGTGGCACAAAATACCCAAAATTAAGACGGCAGAAAAATGGAGATAATAGTTCAGATTTGACTATTCTTAGTGCTTGAGAATGCCAGAGTAACTGGAATTTCAAGTGATAGACATTACATGTGATTGGATTGAATTTCTTCTATTCAAAATATTCAGATGTTTTATTTTGGCAGCGATCGTGTTCACGCACCGTTGCGCCCTGGTTACAATGAGGTGCTTAAGTTTCAGACTACTTTGAGCTCATCCTGGGAAGCAACGGCAGCTGAACAAGAGGCAGGAAGGGTGGGTGGTCCCAGGCGAGGCCGTTCTCATGAGCTTCAGACATATTTGACAGATGTAGAAGCGCTAGAGAGATATGGTGAAGTTTATATCCACCACCCCGGCTCTATGGCTGATGTGGAGTCAGCTTCCAAAGCACTTGAGTTTGCCCTTCACTACTTCCTATGAATCACTTCTCAAAAGGCTGAGAGATCTCTCATTTTATAATATCGACTTGGACCAAAGTGGCATTAATATCACACTTCAACAGCCTACATTGGTCATTTCACATTTCCCTTAATAATATTTTTGTAATTTCAGATTACAAGTTGGTAAGCAGAAATATATTGCTCTCAGACAAACTAATCTATTTGCAACATGTATTGCAATCAGTCTACCAGTGAAAGACAAGATGAATTGTAGCAGCTGGCTCTAAGTGTGGTCCTCATTTCACCCCCGTTTCTGGCTCAGTGCGATTGCGAAACAAGGTTGTGTAACTGCTTCAAGGTCACCAAATGAGTTACTCATAAAAGGTAATGAAGGATTTGCTCCTTCCACCCTACAACGTTTATTTACAGAAACTGATGCTGAACCAGTCCTCGGTGATTTGAAGCTGGAGGGGGAGGCAGAGGGGGATTTAAGCTTCAGGAAGGCAAATGTCCAGAAGGATTATTCCTTCATAACAATCATTTCTGTTATCCTTCCTCTCTCACTTTCTCTCTCAAAGCAAGGCCTATGGCAGATCTGTGGGGATTCAAGGTAATGCACTGGCTTCTCCTTTTTCCAAAGACCTTGACATCTCCAGTTTCTGCTCTTGGGGCTAACAGGACATCTGAAAGAAAGTGTTTACTGGCTGACTTTGAAAATACACAGGGAGGAAAGACGCTACAGCAGCCATAGCTGTATCAGCAATGTAGCGAAGGAAGGACACAACAGGTGAAAACAACAATTATTTTACTTATATTTGGAGAACAAAGGGCCTGACTGAATTCCATTGTATTAAAAAAAAAAAAATGTTGTTTTTAGATTTAAATATTTTACCTTGGAATATGCCTGATTTGGTGGAAAGAACAGAACTACTCTCATTCAGAAACACTTCCAGTTTTTCCCAATTTTCTGAACTCTGTTATATATCAATCCTTAATTTCCTAAAAATACAATAAGACACAGTAAATACAGTTATGTTTGCATTTGCAGTTTCTTGTCTCTGATCTTTTCAGGTGCTAACACACCTTTTACTCTGGTGTCTGAGCCCAGCCCAGTCTTTCAATGTATTAAATCTTTACAATAGTCAGGGATTATCTTTATTTTGCAGATAGGTTCGTGAAAACACAGAAGCCTAAGAGCTAAATTTTCAAAGTAGTCACACACCTAAATATAAAGATCTGTCAAATGGGAGTTTCAAAGGAGCTTAGGTGCACAGCACCTATCTGGAGCACTGTAATGACATGTTTATTTGCATATGTGGTTGCCTGTGTATCTTTATTTAGTTTTTATTACTCAAATAAAAGCACTGATGCTAAAATGAGTTAATCAGGGAGCTGCTTTTGAAAGTCCTACTGAGTACCTTCCCGCGTTTTTAGTGCCATGATATCCTGGAAGATTAGGCTTAGATGATTACTTACTTTGAATAAAAGTGACGGATTCAAGCTTGTTGTAATATGTGGAAGAAATTTAACTTCAACTTATATGCAAATATGCATCTGAATGCTTGATGTGCTTTATGTTAAAATTATGGTTCAGACTTTTTTCCCCAGAGTTCTAAATGGTTTCAGATGAAAATAATAGATATACTGAATGGTAAATGGAAAGGCATATTAATGTTAACAGAAAAGTTTCCACACTGTGGATTAAGGGGCTATTTATTGTTTATCTTTTACAAACATGGTTCCTTTAGAAGTACATCGATTAACAAGTCGTATTCCGAAGATATTTTATTAAATTCCAGTTAAATTCATAGTTGTTCTTGTTAGATTTTATGCTTCTGCAAAAAAATACTTTTTGTTATTTCTTGTAAGATCTACCACTGATTTCATGGCAAAAAAATACCTATGTTCTGCTCTTAATAAGCTTCAATAAATTCTTTGAAATGATATCAAGATCAAATGGGCTTAATTTCTTCAAAGTGAATTATAATGCTTTCCGTAAGGAATTATAAATCCTACAAGCACGTTACTGGTTTTCAGAATGGCTGTATTGTGAGTCCAAGACAACATGTTAAATCTTTAATCACTAACTGTTTTATATTACTAATAACTACCTCGGTTTATTGTGAGTGCTTTCTGAGATTGTTGTTTTGAAGTGTCATAATATGCTTCATTCTAATTTCGCTTAATAAATTCTGAGAGTTATGTTCTACTCAAATATTTATCACAATACAACCTGTACTGAGCCTCAGAACAGCACAAAACTTGAGCTCGTATCACTTTTAAGCACATGCACGAGCTGTTTTATCTTGATATTATTTCTGAAGAAAAACATGCACATCTTATGCAGAATTTAAAAGTTTTTAGCCAATGTTAAACTGAGCAGCCTGAACAGTATAAGCAGATCTCTAGTTTGTTGATTACAGCTAAGTTTAACTTTATTAAAAAGAAACATGATTTTATTTTTATACATGCCAATGCAAACAGAGATGGGCCATAACACTATGTCCCAAGGTCTCCCAACCAAAGGTTTGTCTGTAGCCTCTACCAGCTGTTTGGGTTGCTTCCCTGCCTATTTAATGGAAG
>VYZW01053758.1:2679-22076 GCA_013401315.1 Balaeniceps rex
TATGATCTTTCACTTTCATTTTCCTTTCCTCCCAGAATATAATTGCATGCCCTCAAGGTGATGAAAATAGGTAAAGAAAGTTGGTCAGGGTCAATTACTTGCAGCAGGACTCATCTGTCTAAAATCTTATATCTATATTTGAGTTACCTAACCTTGGTTCCCTTTATAGTAAGTGAAGGGAGATTTTCAAGTATATTAAAGAGTTATTTAAGACAGGTTAGATGAATTACACAAAAAAAAGTGCCGCTGTCTTTCTACAGACTTGAAAGGGAGCCTAGCTCAGATGTAGATGTAGTTAGGTCAGATGAGTCCCACTTCCCATGAGTTTCCTTTCTTGCCAGCCCTCCAACAGACAATAGATTTTCTCACAGCAACTACGGCAATAATCACTATCCAAAAAGTCACCCTGAAGGCCTGATGTGTCTGTCTTCTTTTCAATTTCTTTTAAGAAAAGTTCATACTCTGAAACCAAAATCCAGATAAAATGAGGCAATCAGAATTGCCTTGGTTTTCTAGAATGGTATGAACTTATAGTCTTGGTTTTACAGTCTTTACAGTCCTTGTCCTGAGAAACATGCCTTGACCATATCTCGACTGTGAGATTTGATGAAAGCCGGATATGTTAAGATCCCCTGCCTGTTATGATTCCTTTCAGAAGAAACTCACACGGCCCCAGGGTGAGAACCAAGGTGTGCTTCATAACAGTTCTCTCTTATGGGTGATCAGGGGACCAGGCTTGCACCATGGAATTCAGTGTAGGCACAGGCAGGTGTGATGCTATTTAAGAAACGTAGCTCTTTGGATGTATGAAGAGAAAAAAAAAAAGAATATTAGTGAGATCCTACTTCTGCATTTGTGAGGCTGACACGAGAATACCACATATGAGTGTAGCGTCATAATCCCATAAAAGAGATTTGCAAAACTGGAGAAAGCCAGAATGAAGGCATAAATGATGCCCTACAGAGATAGTCAGCTATCAGGTGTTAAAAAAAAGACTGCAAGTTGCACTAGTTCTATTAAATCAATATTTGGTAAGGAAAAAAAAAAGTTAGGCAGTAAGAACTCTCCATCTAGAAATGAAAGGCATTGAAAGAAACAGCGACCCTCTTGAGAAGTGGCAGGCTCATTTTTAAAAGCGCACTAGCACACTTAACAGCTGAAACAAACTCTAAGGACAGTGATTGGTTCCCTCCCATGACGCCTTCAAAGCAAGACATGACTTCTTTCTGGAAGATTTTGTAGACTATGTTTTGTATCAAGTGAGACTAGAGGGTCTAATGGTCCTCTCTAGCCTTAGAACCAATGAACTCAGGGACAGTGCGTTAGAGTTAGCACCTTATCCTGCCATCAGGCAATATTACCTTCCCTGTGCTCCGAATTCATGCACTGCACACTAACTCCCTGCCTCTAATTTCATGTTCTCTTCTTGATGAACCAGGCTACTTTTCCTAACTCACAGAACAGCTCAGTACTAGCAGCCAGCAATTGTTTGTCATGTGTTTCAGCTGGTATTAACCAAAAAGGTGAGTGTGAGTGACAGTGAATCTCTAAGTGGTTGGAGAACCTAATATTCCCTGCAGCTTCTGTCTCTTTGGATGTACTGAACTTCCACTATTTACATTTTTTTCTGCTTAAAACTGAAAAAGTTGTTAGGTTTTGTTGTTCACTGCAGTGGAAGAAGAAATGCCTTTCTGTTACAGAAACCGAAATAACTATGCAAGGACTGTTCACAATTGGTAATATCACCCTGACCATCCAGACTTCTGCCTGTCATCTCCTTCACCTTTTTTCACACCATTTTTCATATAAAATTTCCCTTCTGCATGACAGGTACTCCCTAATTCTGCTTCAGATCCCTGCTGAAGCCCCTTTTCTTAGTGGAACTGTAGAGCAGTGAGTCAGACATTCATTGAAATTTTCTCTGCAGTCAGAGAATTGTGCAGGAGGGCTACTCTGTGCCAGCTGCCCTCCCTGAGAAGTCATATAAGTCATATGCTCTTGTAATTATTCATGTGTACTTATTCTCTGATTTTCCTATTGTCTTTGTAGCCTTTTCCCCCTTTCTCCTCACCATCCTATTAATCATGAATAAGGGCGTCTGTGGAGCCTCACTGCCAGCCATGAGAATTTGCATATGTATGAAGTTTTGCCCGGTCATACTTTCAATGCAGGAGAAGGTCTGAAACTAGAAATCTTAAGGGGAAAGTGAAATACTAGGCTCTTGAATCTCATTAAACTCAGGGGAGATCCAGTTGCTATGGAGAGTTATTCAGATCATGCTAAAGCAGGTATGTACGTGTGGTCAGCTGGAGAGCTCCCTGGGGTCCATTGACTTACCTACCTCATGCACATGGAGGCACCTACATCATGGACACCTAATCTGAATCCCACCTTTACTGTCATTTTACAGTTGTCATTTTCATTGAATTCTTCACAGAGTGGCCTGGGTTTCAACAGAAGTTTTGAAAAGTGCCTTCATTCAGACTAATCTTGTTGACAGATACCTCTGCTAGGAAGTGAAAGAAATGGGCATGGAGCTGTTCAAGTTAAGGATGGTGATAGATCAAAGTTTTTCACTTTCTGGGTAAGCACTCAGACCATTATTTTGTAATAAATAAGGGAGATATAACAGCACCATCTCTGCTTTGAAAGAAAACTCCATTTTGTTGGTGCTGTGTTTCTGCTGATGTATGTTAGGTGTGTGAATGTCTATTCAGTGGGCTCTTCAGATAATTGGAAACAGCTGCTTTCTGGATCCTGTTACTCTTATGTATGTCATTTGAAGATACATGCTGTGCTTATCTTAAGCACCAAGCTTGCAGAGATGGGTACTAAACCTATTTTGGCATCTAAGACATGAAGTCAATTCAGCATGGTCCTGTGCCAGAAGCTAGCTCAGTGCAAGGATTCAGGAACTATTCTCTTCTATAGTTTGTCCCCATTAGTGTCTCAGTTTCATGCCCCTCTTTTTTTCTGACATTGCTATGAGTTTGCCTAAGACCTTCCTTGGTCTGACTCGGTATCATATTATCTGACTTGTGAAGGAAACTGCTCTTATGCATTCTGTAGTGAACTATTATAGTGTTACATTTCAAGTTTTTTACCGTGTTTTACATGTTTTAGGACACGAATCACAGAATGGTTGAGGTTGGAAGGCACCTCTGGAAGTCATCTTGTCCAATGCCCCTCCTCAAGCAGGGACACCCAGAGCCAGTTGCTCAGGACTGTGTCCAGACAGTTGTTTAATAACTCTAAGGAGGGAGGTCCTCATACTTGAGGTCCTCCAGTCTCTTAATCATCTTTGTGGCCCTTTGTTGGACTCTCTCCAGCATGTCCATGTCTCTCTTGTACTGAGAAGCCCAGAACTGGACACACCACGTGGTAGGTTCTCGGTCATGGTATACTGGCACAGCTCTGGAGGAGTCAGCTCTCATCCACTACAAGTTATTCCCTGGAAAGTTTCAGCTCTTTTTTTCCAGAATTCACTGAGGTGGCATTTGTCAAGCATTATTCAACTTTAGTTTAGTTTAGCTTTGTTCTATCACTGCTTTGCTGAATAGTAAATCAATGTCATAAAAGGTTTATGAATGTAATGGCAAATTCCGCATCAGTTAATGAAAGGGTATGAATAGATAATTAGGTTATAAATCAAGTCAGAGTTTTAGACAAAATTACAAACTGTGAGAATAAAGACTGGATGGTTAGTCATAGCTTCAAAAACTCATCTGTAGCTATCACTTCTTCAAAATTCAGTTATTGTTCTTTGGACAGAGTTGTGCTTGTGTTTGTGTATATGGGCTTATGTTGCCTGGCCAGATTCCAATCTAAATAATTATATTTGCATACATCAAATTTCTTGTGATGTTTCACATTGTTCTGCATTCCCTCTCTGAAGTTTTAATTAGCGTGAGAAAATGACAAAATGCTCTTGTGTTGCTAATACAGTCTAACAGATGTAGTTCAATGATGAACAAAACTTTTCTGATAGGTATAGATATAGACATATAGATCTACCAACACATTTTGTATACTTTACTGGTGAAAAGCATGAACAGCCTGGTCGTTATTGATGCATACTTATCTAATTATTGAGCTATAGGACAAGTGAATATATGCTGGCCTTTGACTGCTGTCTCCACAGTTTGCCCACTGATTTATTTCCCCAAGACTTATTTTAACAGTCAACAGTAGTCTGACAGAGAAGATGCAATACCGGTGAAAAGTTAAGGTCTAATATTAATATTTGTATTCTTAGAATTTATGATTTATTGTAACAGTTTAAACTTAAAATCTTATCATTTTGGCATATATTATCTCCTGTCCTACTCCTAGTGCCAGCTCTTTTAAGTGTATCTCCTAAAGGTAGTTACAGCTTTGCTCACTGGTGATATAAATCATACCCAGGATTTCTGGAAATGTGAAACCTCTCTGACCATAGCAGGACTGAAATAACCATCATTGGTAGAAACATTTAGGATTTGATCCTTTTTCCATGGAAGTAAATTGGGTTATAATCTAAGTGATTTCATAGACATGTATCAAGTACTAGGGAAAGGAATTTTTTATTTTCACAGCACATGGTGAAGCAAACTGTAATAAATTGATTTCCTCATGTGTTAATTAATTTGATTTTGCTAACTGAATAGCTTCAAAGGAAATTAATAAAATTAATATGTCTGCAGAGTGCCAGGATTCTCACTCATTTTTTCAAACAGCTATCTGCCTCCTTCCACCTGGTTTTGCCTGTATCCCAAAAACATCTTCAGTGGATGTGAATAGATGCCTTTAGTGTAATGCAGTGACTCATCCCTGCACAGAGAGATGAGAAGAGCCCTCCAGACTTCCTCCAGAGGACTTCTAGATGTAAGCAGTCTAACTCTGCTGGTTCTGATTTGTCCCCTGGAAATGTCACATTTGAAAGCTCACTGGGTTTGTTGGCAAAGACATCTATATCTTTGTTAGATTTCATCTGAGGCTGGAAATGTGGTACATTTGCTATTGTGCTGCAGGTTTGAGGAAGACAGGACCCCATCTCTTGGAAGCAGCATGATAACATGAGTCAGACAGATTTTTAAGACCCTTTCTTTCCCCTTTCTGGGGGAAAATGAGTAGAAAGAAAAGGGAAATAATATTTCATGCCCAAAGCAATATGCCAAAAAGGCTCCTAAGTCAAAACAAGGTTGTTCTAGATAATATTTTTCCTTCCTGATTCAGAGTCAAAGGAAGGGAATTGGAAATCAATGATCCATGAAAATATATATTTTTAGAAATGTATTAAACTAAGGGAAAACAGAATTCTGCTGAGATCTGAAATGCTGTTGCAATAGCTTATTTTCAACAGGATGAAAAACATTTCTTCCACCTCCCTGTCTTACAACAGATATGTGTAATTTTTTATACCTAATTTTAAAGATAATTTGAGTTTATTTGTTGTAATGTATAAAAGTTAAAAATTAAAGACAGACTGAGATTATATCAGTCTACCCCTCCATCCTTTTATTGATTAAAATTCTGTACTGAAAGTGTTTTTCTTGTTGGTGATTTGTGGGTTTTTTTTAAGTGATTGAATTCTACTTTCAAATAAAACAATATACAGGACCATTTCCTGACCAGCTGGAGTATATCTCAGCAGAGATTTCATCCCAGCTAGATCAGCCATCCAAGAAGTGTAATTCAGATTCTGAAAAGGTACTTTGACATCTGTCCATCTCAACATCTCATCAGGAAAAAGTGTTGTGCTGACTAATTTTTCAGCATCATTTTGAGCAGACAACGGTCACCAGAAGGGGTGGCCATACAAGCACCCTCTGTGGAACATGGACCTCTCCATTGCAGGGAACTCAGGAGATCTTCATCAAAGATGGTGAGACAGTCACAAAGCTGTCATTGGTTATTTTATTAAAGGACAGGAACTTGTCATTTTATTATATATTCCTACTAACACCCAGTGAGAATTCTCTGGAACTTGATGAGATCCAATGAATATCTTTGTTTCAGTCTTTATCCTCCATCCTTAGCAGTCTTTCATAACACAGATTGTCTGTTATCCCTCAGGCCATCTATCTCCTCTACCAGAACCAATGATAACCTGAAGGCATCCCAGGTCCTAAACCAAATTATTCAGAGAACAGTAAATGTATAAATACTCAGGGCTAACTCGCAGAGGGATTTTGTTGTTTGCAAATCCTAGTTGGTAAGTGCCCCGCCATAGATGCAGAAATAGCCAGAGTGCCTACACATGCATGGATCAGAGCCAGGCGGGCAGGAGGGCCAGTGCAGACGCCCAGCTGTTTGCACCAGGATCTGAGCAATCCTGCGCTGTCTCATGTGGCTTTACCACTTTGATCTCTGAGAGCTCAGATCCTCACACCACACATTACAGCTTATATACGTGCCCTTGCAAGCCAGGAAACTGCCCTAATTAACAACCAAAAAACAATCAGTACTAGAAAGAAATCGACTAAATCAAATATCAAACCAAGATTTAACAGGAATACTGTGCCATATGTATTATTTTGTCAAAAAGGTGCAGATATCTCTATTTTCCACAGTCAACCAAAGCACTCTGTAAACAACTGGTCAGATGTTTCATGCTTTTTATGAGTTAGTAGATAGGACAGATGCCTCTTTTTTAATCTAGCTTCAGTACTGCCAATATTAGGATCATAGAAAGTCATTCAATTGCTTCACTTCATAGCTCATTCCAATTAGAAAATGGTATTGACAACAGCTTGGGAGTGGATGAATTTTTAATTCTCTATTCTCCTTTTCAGGAAATATATAATACTATTCATGATGTTTCCCTGGTGCAGAGGTGTTGGTGCTTCTTCCTCTCTACTAGGAAAATCTTGCCTGATCACATTTGATGCTTTCAGAGTCACATTTCATTAGCTGTTCGCAGTCATTTGCATGGCCAAGTAATATATAAATTTTTTCTTTTCCTCTACAACCTTCCAAATTATGAGCTCCTGATTTCTAATCAAGCCTTTTATTATTAGTTCCTAAAGCATGATCTTCTACCCCATTCCTACAGTTCCCAGGGTCATAGAAAACTTCCTTTATTACCTCCTCATCCTTGTATGCATAAACGTCTCCCAACCTTGTGTTAGTAGCAGTTTCTGTTAGCATAGTCCTGCTCTTTTGCTCCATTTCATGAAAAATAATTCTAAATAAGTGCAAGCTCAAAACTGCTATTTGAGTAACAACACTGGCAAGAGCCTTCTAGTCTCATAGTTTCTCTGCCAAAACAACCCGTCCTTGGCTCCCAGCATCCCTACCCAACTTATACGTTGTGTGAACAATTCCTGCCTTCTCATGTGGCTATATGTTCTATTGAAGTCCATGTTCAAAATGATCACCATATTAAAACACACTGAGGTATTTGACTCTAATCAGATTTGTCTTATACAGAACAGGTGCTTCAAGATCAGCAACACCTATTTTAAAGAAATGTTTCAAAGGTTTTAAAAACATGAGTGGAAACTATTTTTAATTATTTTCTGATCTCTTTGCCTAGGGAAATTAGTGTATTAGTTACCATGAAAGCAATTACCAAGACTTCTAAGGGAGAGGAAAATTAAAAGAGTAAATATAAAACTCCTCCAAAATGATCCAAACAGACTTTTGATACATGAGATCATCTCAGCTCTAACTCCCAGTGTCCTGGAATCTCACAGCACTATTCTCACAGAATACCACTCTTCTCTTGAGAAGCTTCTTTTCCTTAGTCTCATTGATTGCATTTATGCATTTGTTATTTGTGTTCTGTTTGTAATTGTTATAAAAGTATTATGATTAATTTTTTGAGACGTCTATTCCCACAACAGACAGCAGGCTATTCGATATAACAAAGAAGAACCAAGGTAGAACCTTGGTTGTAAAATGTATAGTGGTTTCTCTACAGTGTGAAAAGGGTGTGTAATGTCTGTTAATGGAGTATTTGAAAAAAACCCAAACAAACCTAGAAAACCCTTGATAATTTGGTAGTTCAGCATGTGTTAAATTAAAAAAAACACAGATGTTTTCATGTGAAGAGATCTTATAAGACATCACTGAAATCCAGATCTGCTTTTTACTATTTTTTGAAATAAACATTTCAGAACTCTGTGACTCTAATAATGTTGATGGAATGACATGTTTGTAGCATTAACCAGCAGAATAATACAGTGCAAGCGTGTTACAAAGAATATGTAGATGAGGTGTTTTCACAGAGAATGGTTAGAAAAGAATGCTGACATCTTCATTTACCTAATTCTTACCAAATGAGAGGTGCGGTCTGTATAAAAATTGCTAGAGTTTCACTTTATTAAAATGCTTACATAATGTTAGTAATAGTGTTAATTACATACTTTTCTGTACTTAATGCGCACATACTATATTTCCTATAATTTTAATAACTTTCCTACCACTGTTTTACAGATGAACCTCCTTAAAAAACAGGTATAACTGACCTGTCTCTTTCTAACACTCAAGAGCCCTGCAGCCTGGGAAGATTTGGTATTTAAAGCTGCAATATCTGATACACACAAATCTTCTATTATCTGGGATGAATCTTTAGAAACAGGGCAGAAATTTCAGATTCAGAGGAGAGAGGAGTAATTTCTCTGAAAGGCTGATGCATTTAAAAAGTAATAAATTATTTTAATAACTACCTAATGGCAGATATTACACAGTGTTCTCTAATTACTAATCCACTGTAGACATGTTCACTGCTCTGAGAAAGAAGGTCTTTCTGGTGCATCACTTCCTGCAGTTTGATAAAGTCACAGTTCTTCACAGTTTCTGATTGAGATCTGGCATTGAAGAGATTCTCTCATGTCTTTGCTGCTTTCTTCTGCTGGGTGGAAACCTGAGATGACTGTTATCACACTGAGCCTTCTCCCTTGGAAATGCTCCCTTGCTTCCCTACGTCCATTTATTCTGTAGCATTTTGTCATCTGCAGTACCCATCCCCTCCCACCAGTTCCAGGGTTTAATGGTCTCAAGATTTCTTAGGCCTCATCATTACAGGATTGTATCCTGACACTTTAGCTCTCACTGCATGTCAAGTCTCCTTGACTTTTGGGCAGTTTTGGTCTTATGAGCCAGGCTAGATGAGCAGTGATATACTTGAGTCATTGTAGTGCTGTGGAGAAGCTAAAAGTCGATGCAGTGCTGTGCACAAGCTATATAATAGTCCTATTAATCTACAAGATAAGGTCAAGCATTTCCAGTACAGGACGATACCGGTATGCCTATGTTGTTTCTAATTCCTGAGCTAGCTTGGATATTTTCAGATCTTGTATATCTTCACCTTGCATCACTGTGCAGTAAGTCAGATGCTGATACCAGACACTAATTTTTCAGGTCTGTCACCCCTCGAAACCCTGGTACATCAGTAATTCCCTTTTGATTTCTTATCTGTAATTTCCTTTCTTTCTAGGCTGCTCCAGGACTCAGTCTTTTGTCTTTAGAACATGTATTTCTGTAGTCTATATTCAAACTTTTAAAAGAGAAAACATTCCTTACCAAAACATATTTCTTCCTTTCCAGATTTTTGCTAAGAGACAACCAACCTATAATGTCTATTCTAATTTCTGATGTAAAACATAATCAGAATTTATGTCTGGGCTTTGGCTTGACTATGAAAGACTTCAATAAACATGTCTAAATGCTGTATGATGCTCAACTGGAGAACTGCATTTCATATTAATTTAAAACTTTTGGATTTGTTTTGCTAGTCCCCATGTTTCCCCATCTCCCTTGTTATGACAGTATTTTCTTTCTCTCTCCCAGAGGAAGCCAGGACTTGCACATAAGAAGAAAACAGGGAAATAGAATATAGCCAATGTTTCGTCAACCATCTTAAAAGCCTGCAGGGTGGTGGGGAGAGCGTGTCAAATTATAGTTTGTCATTTTCTTTTTTATGCTGTAAAGAGTTTTTTCTGCTTCTTTCTGCTCATTTTCTTTGTGAGTTGTTCAAGACCATATGTTTCCCTGTATCAGCAATCAGAATGGATTTTACTGTCTGTGTATTATTGTGCATATATTTATGATGTAACAAAAGATCTTGACTTCAGATATTCCAGAGAAGAGCCATGAAGCTTTCCCTTCTGCTTAATGATGCGGAAAATTTTCTTCTTTGGAGTGAAGAAATTCTCAAGATGATTGCAGTTTTGCCCTAAAGGATTCAGCTTTGCATTTAACCTGAGTCTTTCAAACTCATCATAATACAGAAATCTCAGGCTATCCACTGGTCACCCTGGGAATTCAGCTCTCTTTGCAAGAGTGAAGGATTCTGATACTATGACAATTTTATCCTCTTTGTCTAGGGAAAAGTCACAGTAAGGTTTTAACTACAGCTCTTCATACTTACTCTCCATATTTAACATCTGAAGCCTCTTTCATATATTATATACACATAACAGTTATAAAAAGTGTAAGAAAATATCTTCTGGTCCCTAGGTCTGGAAGATCAATAATAGCTTGAAATTAAAACACCCAAAGACAGTTTAAAGATAATGAAGATGGCAAGTAAAGTTGGTAAATTTAATTAAAGCAAATTTGAATTTATTTTATTAGAACCTTATGAAATGTAGTATGATATTGCAAAGAGTATGTTTAATGATAATTACCAATAGATGAAAGCAGAAAGTCAGGAACAGGCTCCCATTTTGAAGAAATACTTAGAGTTAATCTACATCTCGAAGAATTTACAGTCTAACTAAACGATGTCAAACAAACAATGGGAGAAAGGACAGATGTGTCAGCATCTGACAAACTGAGACACAGTCACAGACCATCACCTTGCAACCAGCACTTCGGTGCGCAGGTGCAGCAACGGCAGCAGTCCTGTTACAGGCGCTAGGATTATTTATGTGCTTAAAATCTGCAGCAGGACTGGGAGGTAAGGGCTGTCCCTCTTCCTTCTCTGACAGCACATGGCACTTCACAGGCTTTCTCCGCGGCTGAGTATTCGAGCTGCCCTTTCCTTTGGAAAAACACCCTTCATCAAAACTGTTATGTCTAGCCAGAAAATTGTCTGTGGGGAAAAAAAGAGAAGCGCTCAGTTTTATTCAGGTTTAGAGGCAACTGATATTTTTTTACTTGGTAGGTATTGCTGAAATGGTCTTGGCATGTGGGTCAGCTCCTGAGGAAACCAGGCCGACACAACCGCTTGTGGAAACGTGCATGTGTGCTGTAGCTTATCAGCTGTTTGGAGAATTGCAGCCAAATTTGGCAAAGCAGTCTCTATGGGGAAAAGAAAGAAAAAGAAAAGAAAAGAAGAAAGGCTTGTATAGGTTTCACGAAAACAGGCAGCTGAAAGGAGGAGAGGTTGCCTACAAGTGCCTTGACCGACCGACAGGCTGGCATCCTCGTGCAAACTCTGTTAGACACAACAGAATCCATGCCTCACCTATATACAGGTGTATATATACATACATATATACACATAACCACAGCAAAAGCTGCGGAGGAGCTCACGCTCCACCGCCAGCCATAAAAAAAAAATCCTTATTTCTTATGCTTAGAGGATTTTTCTTCTGGAAACATTTAGGAACAGCTATTACGTTAATAAATGTGTTAATTAATTGTTAATTAACATAAATATTACTTTTTACAAAGATGCCTGTCAGAATACAAACAACGCTGCAAAACCAAACTGTTGGTGAGCAATTGTGTACAACCTGCGAGCGGACGCAGGCAGCTGTGTGCCACGATGGGGGCAGGAGGCCGGGGCGGGGGAGAGCCCCAGCAGCCCCACGGGGGAGCGGGGCCCCCTGCCCTTCCCAGTGCCACAGGAGCCCCGGGGGACCCAGGGCCAGGCCAAACCCACCTGGGCCCACGGCAGAGCCTGTCCCTGGGCACCCGCAGGCAGGTGATGGCCCGTGGGTCAGGGCGCTGTGTGGGATAAGGGGGATAAGCCCCCCAGAAGGGGGTGGTGGGGTGCGAGCAGGGGCCAGCCAGTCAGTTGGAGCCGGGGAGGCCTGGTAGTGCCCTCAGGGCCCCAGCAGTGTCCTAAAATACCTGCTTTTCTGAGGAATATGTAGTAAGCACAGATTAATGGCAGCTTTTTGGGAAACTGCGTGCATCTCTGAAATGTGTTTATAAACTTTTTGTTTCAGTCTTGATGACTGAGATGCGCTTGAACTCATCGTGAACAAATTTTATATTAAAAAATACCTTTCAGCAATACACAAAATGAGGCATCTGGGGAAAAAAAAAAAAAAAAAAAAAAAAGCACCTTTTGTGTTACCTAAAGAGCACATTTTGGTGTAATATGTTTGTGAGCACACTCTCCTCTGAACCCTCCCCTACAGCACGCAGTCCTGTGTGTGGTTACCCGTGTCCTTCCAGTAAGTAATGCAGTTTGCCCGGAGTACAAGACAGGGCTAATAGAATTGCAGAAAAATTAACAGGGAGGCAGGCAGAAGCTTGACAAGACACCCAGGAGATGCTTTAAACTGTGGCTGTTACATTACATTTTTGACTCACCCCATTAACATGCTCAGCTCGGTAGCGTGCACATATACCACTATGTTCTGCTGGCTGCAGAGAGAAGCAGTTGACAGCCCCGTGTGTTATCCAGACCTAACAGAGATCCCAGCCCCAAATTCTCTCCCTGCACTGACCTATAATTCCAGTTATCTGGACATCACTGTATCACTGTATTGCACTGCATTGCACTGCATCGTTTGTTGCAAAATGCATGCATAACTTGTCACTAAATCTGGACACACGTGCAATGAATTTTCTAATACCCAGGAACATTTTTTATACTTTGATAATAATGTGATGTGGGAAAAATGCTTACAGTTTATGAGAAGTCTGCCTGTAGTTTTTGCTTGGTAGCTGTAGACTCTGTAAGACACACTAAACAAAAAGGAGGAACAAGTAAGAGCAACATATGAGGATATGTGGCATTCATACAGAATTCACGGAGAATGAGAGTAAACATGTGACATCTCCTAAGCTAGCCTCAAATGCAACATCATACATAGTTATTTAGGGTCACGACATAAACACTTAAATACTTGAAAAACTACTTGACAAAAGCAGCTCATGTTTTCTTTTAAGTTAAACGACCATGCAAGGAAAAGTCCTAACTGGAATACTAATGATGAAATAAGAATCAACTTTAAAATTAAATGTCTCAAGCAGCTGTGAGATAATTCATAAAGAGATAAGTCTCTAAAAGGTTTTGTAGTCCAGCTCAGAAGAGTTTTGCTGGGTTTTCTTTTCCTAAATTTATTTTTTAAAAATTTACTTTCAGACATCGTGTACAAAGAAACTAACAAAGTTTTGCAACATTCTTCTGCAAAGATTTACTTTTCCCTTATTAAATTTTAGTTCTGTTCCTACCTGCCACTTTCTATCCAAGACATTGTTTCTCCCACATCAAATTATAGTTCTTCCTCCTTTTATTGCAATTTCACCCAACTTTCCCACAGGGTTAATCTTTAATCTGGTGTTTCTCCTCAGCTGCGGTTATGTAAAGATGGTCACCTGTGTAGTCATTTAGTAAAGCTCCAGTAAAAGATACTCTGTCTGCCTTAATTTTCTCCTAGTTTTTCTTGCTCATACAAGCTGGAATCTGTCATTTTTTCCCCTTCAATATAGGTAATGCTACATAAAAATGAGTAGAATCCAAAGTTTCTTAGAAAAAATCTTGTAGTAGGAAAATTTGGGGGTTGTTGACTCATTTAACAAGTGTTATCTGGCCTAGTAAGGTCCAGAAATGTTGTCTGTTCTGCTGGGTCTTTGGCAAAGTTGCAAAATACTCCCCTGTAGATTACATGTAGGCTAAGGAATACATGAGATCTAATGCAGTGAGTTCAGATTTGCAAAACAAACCTGAGGTTTAGAAGCTTTGTTGCAGAGGATCTCAGGAAAATTAGAGAGGAGGCAATCTAGTAAAGTTGTCAAAGTCAGTGCAAATATTTAATTGTTGTCATAAGTGTACTGGCTGATTCACAGAGGACAAAACAAAGCAGTCATCTAGTAAACTAGTAATCTGTAAACTTTATCTGGGGCACCAAAATTCTGTGAGTAAACACCATATTTCATACTTACCATCATAGATGTCCATCAGGCTTCCTCTTCCTTCTCTGCACAGCATGGGAGGCTGAACTCTGTCACTTCAGCTTTTAGTCCTCACCACTTAAATCTGACACATAAGAAACATAATTTTCTGTGCAAGAAGGGAGCTTGCTTCACACTTGTGCCTGCAGTCCTTGAGCAGTTAGTGCAGTAGTGAGCTGTTCAATGCAGTGCTTTGAAACAGACCTTCCTCCTCTCCCCTCATTATTTCTATAAAATGGGCATTAAAAAAGCTTAAACAACCAGAGTATACACTTACTTGGTTTATAGAGGTATCATGGGGGAAGTGTTGAGTAAATATTAGCATTAGTGGGGTTATTCCTTTTGCACACTAACTGCCAGGATATGTAAAAGGCTGTTTGTTCTCTTTCCAGTGAAGATCTCAAGAGGAAGAGGAGGACGAGAAACCAGAGTAGAGCTGAAAATGAAAATGTCAGGGAAAAAGAGAAAATACAGGGAGAATGGGGGCAAGAATTGTCTTGTCCTGTCTAACCATTTAAAAATCTAAGTTACAGAAGGTGGGTGGACAAAAGCAAAAACCCATCCATTTTACCTAAATTACTTCACCCATCCCATTAATGCTGCTATATGCATTATTGTGGCTATTAATCTATTAATGACACCATTCTTATTGTAAAGCCACACTTGTTACATAGCCTTCAGGGAAAATGTCAAGTGCTGTTATTTAAAAGAATAATTAGGAAACTTACTGAGTTCAATCAGTGTGTATATGTGAGGGAGAAAAAGAATTAACAATGGGATTTATGAATTTGAAGATGCTATTGATATTCCTCCATTCTTCCTGAATACTAAAGCCTCTCTGCCACTCCCAAGAATAGTGGGAGACAGCCAGCAAATGTAAGATGGACACCAAGTCACAGTATCAGTGCTGTATTAAATTTCAGAAGATACTTATTGGGGAAAATTGACTGATCTGACTGCTTGTGCGGCGACAGAACTGTGCCTTACTTCTAGCTAACAGGACTCCTCAACTCCTCCGGCTTCTAGACCTGCAACGCGTGCTTCACATACAAAATCCTCTGCTGTGGAGGTGTGTAGGACTGTCATCTTTGCAGTACCTCCTGAAGCACAGAAGAACACCTCTAACCAAGGGAACGCATCCTGGTACCATCAGTTCATCATCTGCGTAGCAGGCCAGCAATCGTGTTTCTGCGCAGCAGTCAGCTTGCCAGTGGAAGATTAGCTAGGAAATGATGGCATTGAGGAAAGCAGGCAGCATTTGTATAGAGTGCTGTTATCTCGGTTAAGATCAATAAGACCCTAGTGTTTCTGCAGCTTGAGAATGGGGACTCATTCCCTTACAGAATGATCTAAAACGTGTTTGCCTCTGTGAACTGAATCAAGGAAACGATCTTGCTGAAATACAGAAAAATCCTGCCTTTCCCCAGACATTTTTCACCCATGTCAGTCCTTGGCTTAGGTTCATAAGGAGTTTCAAAGAGCCCTGTGGGCAAAACTGAAGGCAGCACCCTCAGTTGGGGGGTGGAGAAGAAGGGAGAGGAACAACATAGTCAGCATGGTAGGAATGCCTAATGCTAAATATTGCCCATGAATATGGGCCCTCACGGTATATATTATACTGAAAATATATTACTAAAAGCAATCATTCTGATCTGGCATTTTACTTGTATCCTCAGAGACTGAGGCTATCCGCCTACATGAGCTTGGTCCCTGGTCTAACAGCGCCTGGCAAGGAGCACACTGAGACTGCAAGCCACAGAGCTGGATCGGCCCCGAGCTGCAGCAACATGCACTCTGCACCTTGGACCCTGCTATGCAACCGGAGCAGAGCACTGCACTGTGTGGCATGCCAGCCAGAGCTACATGGCTGCTGCTTCAGAGCAAAGACAGAGGGAACATATGTCAGTCTGCAAAAGGCCATGCAGACAGCCTCAGCGGGATGTGAAACACGTAGTGAGCAGTAGTAATTCCTGCCGCACATCAACAGCTAGAATTTCAGGCTAGATTATAAAGAGCAAATAACAGATTTTATTTCTTTGCCAACATTTCTCTGCATGTTTCTCTAAACATGTATACATCACCCTGACATTATCTATCAAAGGCAAACACTCACTGAAGATTAGCATTTTACTTATACTGTAAGCATCCTTTAGTTTGCATGAGTACATTTAATGAGCCATCAGAAAATCCCCAGCACGTCAAGACTGCTTTTTACATAAGCTAAGAGGCCACATTATTTTATAACTAATCCCCACTCCATCTGTTGACACACTCAAACTAAGGAATGCATCAGAAATAAGGAAATATTCTTCCCCCTTGTTCTCTGTTAAAAACCTAATTCTGTCAACTTGACCCATCAGGAAATCAGGAGTTTCTAATTCTGCGAGCAGCCCCCTGAGTCTGTGGCGATGGGTTTACTGGTGGAGCAAAGCAGCAGTCAACATGAGCAAGGGTGGGAGAATTAGGTCATAAACAACTCGTACAAGTGTCTTTTTTGGAGGCATATGGTCATATAGCAGCATACTAGAGGTGGTGGTTTGGAGCTGGCTGTAAATTATGCTTTTTCAGGACCAAATCTAGCAAGGCTAAGCACCCTGTATGGTTACTTCTACAAAGCCTTTTACTTCTTGCTAAGTATTTTTCGTAATTTTTGCTTTTCAGAAATTGAGAAAGGAGGAATTTCTGGGGATGGTGGGCATAAATAACTCTGAAAGCCTGGGTCTGCTCCAGGGCTGCATTACCACCATGGTGTCTCTGGCTGTAACTGCATAGTACTGAGACATCTCCAGTTTTTGGCACAGAGCCCTCCATCTTTTCTGGAATGCAATGGATACTAAAAGAGCACTTCATGAACATCATATGTCCCCAGGTGGTCCTTCACAGAAAAGCTCAGCACAACACTCTGAGGAACAGACCACATTAAATCATGCTCTTGGAAGAATTCTCTGTTTGCATGGGTTGCTGTGTTTACCAGTTTTCCTATAGGCTGTGCCCACTAAGTACAACCCAGGTAAGTACTCACACAATGCCTTATTTACCAGAAACAGCCCCAGAGGAGCAGTTTATCCCAACGTGTTTCACTCACAAGGAGTCAGAGTCAGCACAAGGGCATGCCATTGCTTTGTTTTATGCTTAGGGCAGTAGTTTTCATGCTGTGGTTAAAAAAAATCCCAACAGTCTGGGATCTATGCTGAAGGCACTGCACAATAGGCAACAAAGACTACAGTTCAGCACATGCTTTAGATCATCATAAGCCAGCACTTCTGGCAAAAAAAGCAACCCAGCCACTCATTTCTGTCCCCAAATTACCTTTTGCAATGTTCTGGCACAAATGTTTGTGTGGTTACTTAGTAAGCCAGAATGAGGAGCTGCCCTGACTGATTTGCTTTAGGCAGGTTGCTTTTCAGCCAGATTGGTACTCTGGTCCAGTTCGCTAAGCAGTTATAAAAATGGACATGCTGACTTAAATTATTCATCAAACAGCAGATTAAAAAAACCCAGCCTAGTGTCAGTAGGTTTAAATTCACCAAGTAGAAATTCAAATCCACCAGCTTGCCGTCTCTAGGGTCTGCAAATGGAAAAGTATTGAAGACCATGTATGTATAAAGAATGATGTGCACTCATCTGCATTTGCAGTGTTGTGATAGGGGACCTGTTCCCATCAGGGAAAATGGGAGCCTGTGGCAGTCACAGCTCAGGAGCCCGTTACTGCCTGACACACTAGTTATCTCCCACAGGCTGTTTGCTGAGAGAAGAAAAATTAGTCACTAACCAGGAGCCAAAGCTGGCTGTAGTTAGACGGCCCCATCCATTGCCTCTGTAAGGCTCCCAAGCAACTCTCTATGGAGGCAGGATGTCATCTGGTGCCCTGGCTGGGGATTCTTCACGTACGCTGCACAAGTATGTCTAATAGACCACTGGGGCATTCAGAAAGTTAGTCTTGTCATGGAGTCTTTTAGTGTTCCCATGGGACATTTTTGCCCGCAACAGCTGCCAGCACCCTTGGGTTGTGGCCAAAGAGAGATGTGCCCTTCAGGGTCGTGTGCAGGGAGAGCCCTGTGAGCACCAGGGCTGTGGGTTCAGCCTTGGCAAGCAGGAATCAAGATTTTGGACCCATCCACTCTGGAGTCAGCCACAGTCAGGTCCCTGCTAACGTCTTTCATAGTAGCTTTTTCCCTTTGCTTTCTTGGAGTAGTCTTTTAGTGGAGAGAATACAGTTCAGATGAGATTGCCTGCTGCCAGAATTGTTAGTGGAAATATCAACCATGTCCTTCCACAGTTACATCATTTCCCTCTCTCTTCCCTGTTGATTAAATGTCAGCTCCTTTCTTTGTTCTCTTGCAAAGGAAGCTAATTCTCTCCTCCAGCTGCAGCAGATCCCTTTAGCAGCACAAAGCGATGCTGCCCAGTGGTTTTACAAACCCTTCCAGCACACTGCTGCTTCCTCCGCTGCCTCCCCAGCCCTGCATGTGGCAGCCTGGAGAAAAGGTCAGGCACTTGTCTTTTATGATAGGTCACCACAGGACCCAGATGGCTCAACAGATGAGAAAAGTACAGCGATGACTGCTGTAATGGGTTTGTGTGGCAAGGTTTTGGTAGTGGGGGGGCTACAGGGGTGGCTTCTGTGAGAAGCTGCTAGAAGCTTCCCCTATCTCTAACAGAGCCAATGCCAGTTGGCTCCAAGATGGACCTGCTGCCGGCCAAGGCAGAGCCCATCAGCAACGGTGGTAGCCCCTCTGGGATAACATATTTAAGAAGGGGGGAAAAAAACTGTGCAATGGTAACTGCAGCTGGAGAGAGGAGTGAGAATATGTGAGAGGAACAGCCCTGGAGACACCAAGGTCAGTGAAGAAGAAACAGAGATTCCCCTGCAGCCCGTGGTCAAGACCATGGAGAGGCAGGCTGTCCCCCTGCAGCCCATGGACGTCCACGGTGGAGCAGATATCCACCTGCAGTCCATGGAAGACCCCACTCTGGAGCAGGTGGATGTGCCTGAAGGAGGCTGTGACCCATGGGAAGCCCGTGCTGGAGCAGGCTCCTGGCAGGACCTGTGGACCCGTGGAGACAGGAGCCCATGCTGGAGCAGGTTTTCTGGCAGGACTTGTGACCCCGTGGGGGACCCATGCTGGAACAGTCTGTTCCTGAAGGACTGCACCATGTGGAAGGGACCCATGCTGGGGCAGTTCATGAAGAACTGTAGCCCGTGGGAAGGACTCATATTGGCGAAGTTTGTGGAGAACTGTCTCTCCCATGGGAGGGACCCCACGCTGGAGCAGGGGAAGAGTGTGAGGAGTCCTCCCCCTGAGGGGGAAGAAGCAGCAGAGACAATGTGTGAT
>VYZW01053758.1:37949-85995 GCA_013401315.1 Balaeniceps rex
AGTAGGTCTGTCAGGAAAAAATGTAGTGCAGAAGTAGTGAGGTGAAGTTAGCACAAAATTTAAGGCCACGTCTACACTAGAAAGTTTTAATAGGAGCATTACTGCTGCCATCTATTTTCTGAGTATATCTATTTAATATTTATATTATCTGAAAATATCTATCTTCAGAGCATTTGCTTCCACCTGTGTAGTGCAGCTTGCCTGGACTAGCAGAAAATACAGTTTACTGTGCTGTAGAGACACATCCCTCGTTCCCATTTGGTTCCATGTCTTAAAGAACGGTGGAATAGCAACATCACTTGCAGGGAACTCTGAGATTTTGGGGTCCATTTCCTGTTACCCTACTTGTCCCACATCATGATCTCTGTGTTTCTTTTTCTGTATTTTTTAAAGAGTCCTGCAGTTCTACACCCAATAATTTTCCCAGTGTCAGTCTCTTTGTCACATCGTTGCTGTGTTCATGGGTGAGTCAACGCTGACGTCACTCATGTCTCTTTCAGAGCTACAGTACCTGACACTACCAAGCTGTGAAACTTGAACTATTAATTTAGAGGTAGTCCATTATGTTACATCCTACTGATCAATCAAGATAAGAAATTTTCAGGTGACTACAGTCCTATAATTATCTGGCAATCATGACCCAGACTTTTACTACCGAGACAACAAAATAAAAGTTTTGTAAAAGATACATCCACAGTAGAAATTACACACTGTTATCAGGCAGGAGGTGATCAGTTTAGAGTTGGTTAATCTTTGCACGCTGATGAGAAGTTGAAAGAGGATTGCCAGCACTCCTGCAGAAATGTTGCTTCTGGGCAGAAGAGAATGCAAAAGTAATGGGGTCATTTAAAAATATCCCAAAACCTGATATCTAGGACTTTCAGCTGGTGGAGTAAAAAGGTAGAGACTGTCCCTACTTCCTGCTGCTGATACTATTTTTTGTTATATTTAAGTGTCCACTGCGCAGTATGGAGACAGACATGGCACCAAAGGTGGAACTTCAGACTCTCCCTGTGAGGGTCTTAACCACTAATCTTGAGTCACACGTGCTCTTGCACTCCATCTTTCTGGTATCGTAAATCTTGCACTCCTACCTGCACGGGCTCAAAAAAGTAATGTGAAGGTTTTTTTGTGGATGCAGAAGCGAAACTCTACTTGCCAAGAGAATTCTGATGCGAAATAGATTGAAGTAACCCCAGATGTGGATAGCCCCAGAGCACTAGGATTTTTATGTTCCTTGGAATTAAGGCACTAAAATCTGACCAAATCCTGGATTTGTTGTCTATGTCCCTTTTGACTCTGAATAGCTAGCTATAGAAAATGGTAACAGAACTGAGAACTTAACCCAGATCTATTTTTTCTCAATTCAGCTTTTAATTTCTGACACCAACTTCTTGTTTAGGATGCAGAATCTCTCCAGTTTATGTAAGTCTCATATTATGTTGTGCACCTAGTTAAGATTGTTCAAAGTCAAGCTTATATTTCATTGACATTTTGTCATCTCTTCTATATCAATATTGCTATTTGATTTTTTACAGTTTAGCCCCTTGCTAATGTGCCAACTGCATTCCCTTCTTATACAGCTGAGAACCCGTGTAAGTGATCCTGCTTTATTTTAAGTTACAGGGGAAGGTTGCAAGCTAGGGCTTTCTCTGCTGAGACCATGAAGAACCAGGATTGCAAGGAATAAATATAGTAGAAAATCAGAAGCCTTAGGACTATTCTGAGAAGAATAGTCTGAAGACAGACTAGTAGAGTTTGACCAGCGAGTGCAAACTATGGAAAAGAGAGTCTGAGTTGCTACCTTTAACATTCTCAGTATCACATATGCAGATTAGCTGCTTCTACTAATTTGGGTTTTTCTTCTCTTTAGTTGCTATACCTTTGCAATGAAAAAAGTAAATCAACATATATTGTGCGAGCTGTGGAAACATCAGAATGCAATTTTCACCAAATATAAAAGGGATTTAAAAACTTGTTCTCAATATTATTTTAATGGGACTACAAATGAATTATAAATTGTTTGTTAGCTAATACGAGTAAATGGAATGAAACAGGGTAAAAAGCAGTTGGAGCAGCTGCTGTAGGTTTCATGCCACACCCTCTCTAAAACATGCTAATAAACATCTTATATACCTTTTAAAAGGCAAAGTGAATCCAGACTTTTCATACTAGCTCACATTTTGGACAGGTACAAGGAAGAAGTTGATGTTTCAGCCTGCGTGAAAAGGTTCCTTTGAAGAGAGGTTTGCTTGTGCATATTATATTCCAGTGAAACTCCTGCAGAAGTGAGTGAGAACCACCATAGACAAGTGATTTGGCTAGACCACTGTCTAGCCAAGCAACTGGAAAACAAAATAAAGATTCAGCAGTATTTTTCCTGTAATTCAGGCAGTGAAATACATAAACACTTACCAGGGGCAGGGGGGAGTTCGATGGAAGCTGCTGAGTACATTCCCTCTTGTACTCAAATGTAGCAAAACAAACCACTACAGGAGAAAACGTGGTACGCTCATTTCACGGAGTAAGTGGAACAAGGCAAAGGAAACTGTAGGAAGGAGGGAAATGATCACTTTTTACTAATTTCTGTAACTGCTGTGTCACCATAGCAGCATGAACAAAGGGCAGGTGCTCTCAAGAAAAGTAATACTGCTGCCTGAGACAGCGGTGCATCTAAAATACTGAAGATAAATACTTGTAGGCTTTCTTAACCTCGAAACAGTTCAGAATAAACTTGCAGAAGAGTTGAGATGATTTTATTCACCAGCAGTGCTTTGAACTGGGTCCTGATAGTAACTCTTCATTGACTAAGATTTTTACTAGGATGCTGCAGGGGCATATCTCAAATGCTGTGACACAGTGCAGGTTTCTGCCTTGTACACTCACTGAACGATTCTGAAAAAATTGATAGCAAGCTGCATTTGGCACAGGAACTACTGTTTTCTTCCTCAGTGCTAAGGAAAAACTGACAGAATAGCAGACTGGGAAGGGATGTCTCTGTATCTCTAATGCAATGCAATATTGTGCAGAGAAACCCAAGCAGAACCAGCTACCTTGTTTACCAGTTACTGTGTTAATGTATCCTTCCACTTACATAAATTATCCTTTCTGATGAACTACAAAGAATGGGAAAACCTTTGAAGATTACAGGGCAGCAAAAGGGAATAATAAAAACCTAGGGAAAGACAGAGCAGCCCAGTGAGGTGGCTGCACAGCTAGCTGGTTTCCATCAAGATCTTTTATGAAGCGTTTGACCAGTAAAGATAAAAATGTAGCAATTTTAGAAACAAGTTTAACTGTTGGAGTGCAGCAGCATGTCATGAGTTAAGAAATTAGGCTGTTCTCTTTTCCCTGAAAGCATGAAAATTGCCTTGTGACCTTGTCGTATATTACAGTTTATAATTCAGTACAGACTTACATGGGACCACCTTACTTTAAGTGTCTGTTAAGAGAAGTTTCACTTCTGCTGAATGACAGAGTACCTTTGGGAATGGAGGTTAATACCGCATGCATACCAAAAGAGTTTGTTATGACCATTACTATTACGCTGAAAGCCAAGTGAACCCCTAGTGGCTGGGCTGTTAAGTCTTAGCTTTGTGATACCAGAGAATGATGCTTTTATGTCTGCTATGTGCCCTTAAGTAAAGATATAGTCAAATTGCCAGCCACTACTGTGAGCAGGATTTCCTTAATTAAATTTAGACATTATTAAAGAGTTAAAAGGTAATAATTGTCATCTGCAATAATTCAGAGTTTTCATAATTAAGATTACATTCCCATTATAATCAGTGGAGAGAAATAGACTTTGACTACCCTTTGACTAAAGAGGTGTTGAGGTGACTAGTCTGGAAGGAGATACCTGTGTTGCAGACCTGGATTCAAAAGATCTGCAGAGTTCATCAGCTGAATGCTCTCTAGTCTGCCTATTCTTCCCTATTATCCTATTTTACTTTGTGTAACAACCTTTTGTACTATTACAATATTTAAATCTATAGTGTATTTGTTATATTCTGCAAGCTAGTCTTCATCTTTACACCTTCACCACTGTAGAAAGCAAAGGCAATGGAAAGAAATAAAGGAATCTTGTTTTTATTGAACAGCACTACCTCTCCTCTCTTTAAAGATAGCTCTTTCTTTTTGTCTGTGGTTATCCACTCATGTGAATCAGCAAACACCGTATCAACCTAACACAAATCATCAGGACCCTATATTCACCTGAGTCATACGAGCGGATAACTGGAGTCAAAAAGAAAGATCTCTCTTTAAAGCTGTCATTTGCCACCGTGCAGAAACAAATGGGATCACGTCCGTAGCACTCTTGCCAATCCCTTCTCCCCCTGCAGCAAACGATATACACATTCATAAACACTCCAGAGGATTTATCAGCTCATACTCCACATTTTCCCGGAAAGCAGAAATGAGCTATAAAGTTTTTACTTAAGAGAAAGACGCTGTTTTCCTTGTTTCTGTTCCTCAGAGTGCCACACTGCATCAGATATAAAGAAGATTTCAACAATCCATGCTTAACAATAAAGCCGTCTGATATGCTCCAAGACTTAATTCGAAATTACTTCACAGAGAAGCTCTACAAAACACCAAGGCTGTGTTTGTTATGGCAGATGTGCAGTGTGAAATTCCTGCCACCAATGCAGGTATTGGTCCTAAACCAGTGCAATGCAGTGGTACTGAACTGGGAGATGTCCACCCTGCAGAGCCCCAAAGGGAGAGGCTTAGTGTTCCTGGGATGAGCACAGGAACGGGTGGTTGAACCACCACGCAAGCTTTATTTACCAATAACTTCATCTACAAAGACTTTGTATTTGTCTTTATATCTTCTTTCTGGTTTGATTTTTTAAATGTGCTGCCAGGTGACTGTTATTACCCCAGTCTTTTCACCAAACTCCTTAAATATAATAAGTGATGTTACCATTCTCAAAAAGACTATGAACAAAATTAATTTGATTTTATGTAATTCAAATTCAACCCACATAAGCCTGAACATTTACAAGAGATCAAATTAGAGTCATGGCAGTTTTAATTCCTTCATTTTCACTTTCTGTCACAACAAATTAAGTTAGATTTGCTGGTTTGAGATTTTTATGGCTTTCTGTGTTCTTGCTACTTAAATTAAAGACCCTTCTAATCCATGACATGATGTCTAACAACCTCAGAAATAAGTTATGACATCAATAGGATTATGCTTTTATGAAAATGATGGCAAGTCACAATCAATAAGGCATTCCACAATGTTATCAGCAAAAAGGAAGAAATATGAGCAAGATTTGAGAACTTACACACAAATGAGAGAAGAGTAATATGAATATATATGTATATTTTCACTTGGTATTTTGAAGGTTGTAATTATAATTAAAACCTAATAAATTACTAATGGACTGATATATTCAACAAATTAAACCTCTTGTAGAATAACCACAAAAAGACAGTTATGACATCAGAAATATTAATTATTCAATTTATAGTTCTTGTCTGGTTTGTTTGAGCTTGATTTATGTATTACTTAGATGTAATGGGTCAGAGAAGATATATGTTATGATATATGTTAAGGGACCTGGACAGGCTGGAGAGGTGGGCCTGTGCAAACCTCATGAGGTTCAACAAGGCCAAGTGCAAGGTCCTGCACCTGGGTCGGGGCAACCCCCAATATCAATACAGGCTGGGGGATGAAGGGATTGAGAGCAGCCCCGCAGAGAAGGACTTGGGGGTACTGATGGATGAAAAGCTGGACATAAGCCAACAGTGTGCACTTGCAGCCCAGAAGGCCAACCGTATCCTGGGCTGCATCCAAAGAAGCGTGGCCAGCAGGTCGAGGGAGGTGATTCTGCCCCTCTACTTGGCTCTGGTGAGACCCCACCTGGAGTACTGCGTCCAGCTCTGGGGCCCTCAGCACAAGAAGGACATGGAGCTGTTGGAGCGGGTCCAGAGGAGGGCCACAAAAATGATCCGAGGGCTGGAGCACCTCTCCTACGAGGACAGGCTGAGAGAGTTGGGGCTGTTCAGCCTGGAGAAGAGAAGGCTGCGGGGAGACCTTAATGCGGCCTTTCAGTACTTAAAGGGGACCTATAGGAAAGATGGGGACAGTCTTTTTAGTAAGGCCTGTTGTGACAGGACAAGGACTAATGGTTTTAAACTAAAGGAGGGTAGATTTAGGCTAGATGTAAGGAAGAAATTTTTTACAATGAGGGTGGTGAAGCACTGGAACAGGTTGCCCAGAGAGGCAGTGGAGGCCCCATCCCTAGAAACCTTTAAGGTCAGGTTGGACGGGGCTCTGAGCAACCTGATCTAGTTGAAGATGTCACTGCTCACTGCAGGGGGGTTGGACTAGATGATCTCTAAAGGTCCCTTCCAACCCAAACCATTCTATGATTCTATGATTCTATTCCTACTCATTATCTGGGTAAGTAGCTTCCCAAAACTTCTGAAGAACACATTTGAATTTGGTAACAGAAAATGTGTTTTCTATGATTACTTCCAAAATATGAAAAAAATTATTTTGGCAATGCTTTTGCTATAAAAAAAAGATTGCTTGAATAATTAACTGTGCCCTTTTAAAATGAATTTCCTTCTTCTTTTGTTCACATTTAGCTTGCTAACATCCCTGCCACAGAAAAATCTGTCAGGGCCTTATGTGGCATTTTTGTGATGTGTACAACACCACTACGTTTCATCAGCAAGCACAGAGACAGATCAGGTGTCCTCTGCTTGTAGTTACATGTCAGTGCTCAAATGATGGATAATTACCAGTGACAGACCTAAGACTGGAATGGGAGGAATCAAGGGTCAGGAGAAGAGATGGAAGTGACAGTGCTGAGCACTCAAGGCAGCGGGCGTAGAGACAGGCAGCAACAACAAAAATCTGTACGTAGGCCACATTATTTATTTATTTTTCCAGGCAATGCGATATCATAAGCTAGAAGCTGCTTGTTCTGCTCATATTTGTGGTTTGTGGTTCAGAAATTCTTGACAAGGGGAAATCATCACTTTCTTCTTGCCTGTCTAACTAAGGGGAAATCATCACTTTCTTCTTGCCTGTCTAACTGGCAGCAATTAGCTACAGCTGAGTGAGAGGCATTTCTGTAACCACAGGCAATGGTAGCTGGAAAACTTGTCAGGGAGTTTTTTCCATTGGTAGCAGAGGAGAGAGTAACACTTTCCAGTTCTAGAAATATAATAACTTCAGGATTACAACTTACTCATAAGGACAGACAACCTTTATGGTATAAGCATATAACATTTGCGTGTTAGCAAAAAGTAAATTGTGTATTGTTCCCCATGAGCCTGCCGTTGAGTTAACCCCGCCTGATCAACAGGAAAGCAGAGCTACAAAGGCACTTGTGTCCATCTATTGCAATGAAACTCTGAGAAAAAAACTTGTTCCAGGACTTGTTGACTTTGAGCTGAAGAAACAACCTGTTCAGAAGAGATGGAGCTGACTGAAAGCACAGCACTGGTTTTACTGCCAGTTCCTAAACAAATATGAATATCTTCCTTACATGAGCCACTTGATCATGCACATGGGCACTAAAGATACTCTTTGGAAGAAAAGCCATTGACAAACTTGTCTTTTGTACTCAACACTTGTACCATGGCTGTGCACTTGCTGGGCACAGAGGTTGCTTCTGGCAAGCAGAGCTTGCCAGTAGTTTACCAGCAGTATCAAGTAGAAGGCAGTCAGTAGCATAATCCTACCGTTATTCTGCTTTAGTGATCTAGTTAGTCAAGTCTGCCTAGGCAGATGTGAGGGACTTCTGCCTTGGTCTGAAAAAAAACGAGGGTGCTTCTGATGTTTGCCTGCTGTGTGGATTCCCAAGAGGATCTTCAGCTTCCTGGGAAGTCCCCATGCACATGTGCTATGCAGATGATTGGTTAAAGATGTCCTGGTTTGTGTCTAGTATCACAAAAAGACACAGCTAGCAGAGCTTCTCAGAAATGGCAAACATTGTTACATCCCAGAATGTAAAGCATATATGGAGAGAGTGAATACCATAACCTCCCAAAAATCCAACCTCAACCCTACTGGTAAGCATGAAGACCCTTCTCTGAAAAGCTCGACAAATGTCAAGCATTACCTCAACAATAAAGCTAGTAGCTCTCCCTGCAAAGGAGTGCCATCATTTACCAGCTAAACAACACAAGGCAGAGCAGAGTTTGTGAGGATGGTGACTTTCCCTGGGACTTCTGCAGTTTCCCCTGTGTGAATTCCTCTGCTTCTTACATTCTGCCTCTGTCACTGTCACTTCGTGATCTTAGAGAAACCAACTGCCCTTAAGCTCTGTGGAGGGAGGAATGGAAACCTGAAGGAAAAGACCCCGGGGTACTGAAGCTGTGAAACCGCAGGAGGGTGTTCACTCAACTAGATTCCTTCATGCCTCCCTCCTGAGAGTCTGCCGTGGGACACAGCCAGAGCACCCATGGCTCATGGGCTGCCTTGGGACTGGGGGACCCCCAGGTTGGGGTTGCCCAGTGCATCTGCTCAGTGTGCACAGCTGCCTGGCGGCTGCCTGCAATGCAGCTGCCTGAGCCTCTCTGCTGGGTTGGGTGAGTGCAGGTTGAGATTGCTGCTGCCTAGCGCAGAGTTAGATACGTCTTTAAGGTTAGTGATGGGAAGGAGAAAAGAAGCTTTGAAAGCATTGCCCAGCAGTATGGAAAACAATATGTAAGTCGAACAACAGTTTTACGCACAGGAGTGCTAAAAAGGAACTATCCTTTAATTTTATGGCCTAAACACATAACTCAGAATTTGGAAGATAAATATCCCTACCACATGCCAAGGAGTAGAGGCAGCTACCATTAAAGAGGAAAAGGTAAGCTGCTGGAGGGAAATATAAAATTATATTCAAAGTAAGAATATCTATTGGTTAGCACTATTTCAATGGCAAAGGATTTGGGATAGACCTTTCTGAAAACTCTAAAAAATAACTGGGGAGTGTTTCAGATATTTGACTCTCCATAACACAGATTAGAAAGGATATTCTTTACATTATTCCTCTTATATGTGTGGTGAGTAGTTCTATTTCCCTTAATTTTGCTCACTTATGTTAGTATCTTCTTGCCTTTTATTGATTTCATTCTCAGAATTTGATTTGCCTGAGAGGATTTATAGTGTGATTCTCTTACATGTACTGTATCTTATCCATCATCATTAGTATTGGGTTTACTAGTATGAATTATCATTATCACCTGATATATAAAGGTGTAAGGCAGAAGCTTCTTTGCCTGTTTTGAGTTACTTTTAAAAATGTTGTTTCCTTATTTGCATAATTGCATAACTTGTTGGAGATAAGATTTCCTTTACATCTTTAAATTTCCTTTTGCTCATTGCTCATCTATGCTAAATGAAATTCACTTCATTCCCAAACAGAGCAATGTTTAGTTGTTGTTTTGCTTTTATTAATTGCTTCATGACCCCTAGGGATACTTACTTCACCCTCATCTATGCAAAGTGAATTCTGACTATGCTGTGTTTTCCTAAAGGCCATAATAATTTAATTAAAGCTTAGAAGATAAAACCAAAACTTACAAACTCTATGCATAAGTCGTTTTATCATTCCTGGAAAAATATGATGTTCAAAGAACTCTTTTCTCAACAACAGAAACTTCAAGCAGAATAAAGAGGACACAGCATGTTAAATTTTATGATATTAGGGAAAGGCTGCTTGGAGCTTACAATAAAGCTCACACGTGGACATGTGTAAGGGTGTGAGAAGCTGGGCTTTTGGAACAACAGTTCTGAAGACAAAAGCTCTCTACATTTTGGACTAAGATTCAGATCCAAAATCTTCTAAAATAGGAGGATTTTCTCCCAGGCTTGAAGATAAAATATTACATCCTGAAAATCTTCCACCCATTTTCTTTCAATATAACATCCCAAAGTTATTTTCTTTTGTTTGGCATTTCACATCATCTTATTTTGATTACTTGTCATCCCATTTTCCCTCGATTACAGTGTCCTCTGCTGCTCTCCTGTATCTCCTGTAGTTTTCAAAAGGTGAAAGAAATCAAATTGAATTTCATACCTCACTGAAGAATTTTCACTTGCAGTTAGAAGAAACATATACTCCTTTTAATGTGTATAAATCAAAGAACTAGAAAAGTGTTGAGTTACAGAATGCACATAATCCTATAGTGCTATTTGACAGAATTCATTTTCAGAGTAGAAACACATTTCACCTCTAAAGATATCCTGACACATTTATGATTTACTTAAAGATTGGTCCTGATAGCCTTGCTAGTCTTCATGTAAACTCTGAAGTACGCATTAATTTTCATTAGTACCTGAATGATTTTGACAGCCTCTTAACTCGCGATTGAGAAACAATTTCATCCGTGGATACTGTTTGAGAAAATGCTTGTACTGAAGTGCTCTGCACACAAATTATGTCATTAAAATAAGAAGAAATAAGAGCTCATAGCTGAGTTTGACCTGATGTCCTCAGGAGTACCACAGCCCTAACGACTTCTGAACATCTCTATTCCCTGGATATCACTTAGGAGAAAATTCCTGGCTCTTTTCAACTATGGCAGCAAACTGGGGAGCCAGACTGGGGACGGAGGCCTGGTGTGCTCCAGCACATTGCCTGCCCCAGATGATGGGCAGCAAGGTGTGCGGGCACTCTGTTGAGCCACCTGCCTTGTCCCGCCATGAGACATTTGCGGATCTCTTAGCATATGCTGCAGAGCTTTTCAGTTATTTTAAACATAACTTTCTAATGTAGTACAACCATTTATAGAAAAATTAACAAATCTGGGAGTTTTTATATATGTTCCTTGTTCCATGTTTTCCCTTCAAAAATTCAGGTTGGTGTTTGCTCAATATGACAACTGGCTGGAATATCAGTATTTCCCGATTTCTCCATGCGCAAAATTACAGATTTCATATTTTCTAAGCAGAAGGGTTTTGGTGTACATTGTCTGCCACAAGGGAACAAAAAAAATATTTTAAGAATGTCCTTCACAGTTTCTTGAGACAAATTGGCCTTAGAGTTTGGTCATAAGGTGGCTGGCTTAGGTGGCTTCTTGTTGGTTTTTTTGATTTTTTTTTCTTTGTTTATTTTTCTGATTTATCATCACTGAAAGTGTTATGAGCCTACGCATTTCTTTCACATTTTGAAAACTACATGAGATACAGGAGAGCAGCAGAGGTCACCGTAATCAGGGGAATATGGGACAACATTTAATACATTAGGCATTCTCTGACATGGAATAACTTCCATTATTTCGTACTTTTTTTTAAACAAAGGCTTAAGTTAAATAACATGTGAATGGGTAACAACATTGTGTGCAACAGGAATTGCACTTGATAAGATAGGGATGAATTTGGTCCACTCACTAAAATATACGGGCCAGTGCAGTGCATGTAAAAAAAAATTTCCCTTTATCCTAACATATCACCTTTCAGACGTGAGAAAAGTTATCTGGAGAACCTCACATTTTTCTGGTTATGAATGATCCATGTACAAGCATTGATTTCAGTGACATTCATTTTATGCTATTATTGAGGAAAGGCATTTCAGTCTTTCTGTTCTTCACATATCCTTCGTGTGGTCTGTATAACAAATATTTTCACATGATCAGGATTTAAATGCTGTCACATTTTCAGCGTTAGCGCTTCTACAAGCTGTTTTCTTTATTGGATTCATTTGCCCACATAATTCAGACTCTAAATTGCAATTTATTTAGATCGGGAACTGACCTGGCAGTTAGGGATCGTGATTCAGAGTGTTAGATATTTTTCTGTCCAATATTAATTTCAGCATTTGCCAAAATCCCTTTTTCTAAGTATATATTCAAAACCCTTTCATTTACTGATTTACTTTTGGCTTCCCATGTGGATTCATACTTATCTAGCTGCCTTAATCAATAATTCATTATGCCCTGGAGTGGAATTCTTTTTTTTTTTTTGGCTCCAATATGTTGTGATTACAAAACCAAAATGAAACAAGAAAAAGGAAAATTTATGGGCCTAGTGTTAATTGAAATTAAATTGTATTTTATTGAAACTGTTCCTATTTGAAGTTGAATATTCCCACAGCAGTTAAAATGTACCTTTTAAATGTATGTTACTAGCATCCCTTTTGAGGTAGGCTTGGCACACAGGTTACAAAGCAGAGTTGCAATTTGGCTCCTGTAGTCTGAGGAATCCATGTGCAGTTTAGGGATTCTATTTGATATGGGGGACTCTGTGTGATGTCCATGTGACCGAAAATTTCATTTGGAAGAAAATATAGGGCAGTTTGCTTCACCCATTTAATGGTCTTATTCCAGTAAAAGACTGCAAGCCACAGCAATTTGGTGCAAACAATCGAATTCCAGGAAAGGTGCATGATCCTCTGTCCATATGACATTGTGCTTAGGTAAGGACCTTTTGAGTCTGATTTCTAGGGGTCAGGCAGGCACACAGTAGATCGCTTAGTAAGTCCAACTGTGTGTCTCATCTGACAAAGGATATATATGTCAGGGCATCTGAAGAGAGCAAGAAGAAACAGAGCAGAAGGAAACCAGCTGCACACAGGAGACAGAGAGAGTCCATGATTTGGAGCAGAAAACCAATGAAAGATGGGGATAACAGACTCTTTGGAATTACAAGGTTCAAAGAGCAAATGATACTTAAGAGTGGTGGTAATGTTAGTTTTCATCTGTATATTCCTTAGCTTAACAGTAATTAGGTTTTGGCACCTATATACATCTTTGATATTTGTTTGCTTCACTAATGGTGTATGTCTGAAGAGGGGGATTTTGAACCCAAACCTCCCAGAATACCTTCAAGATCTCAGAAAAGGCATTCTCAGGCTTCAGGGCAGCCCACACAGCTCCTGAATGCCCTAAGCTGGTGACATGCAGGACCTGGTGATTGCTGTCCCCCTCGCCAGCTCAGCCCCACAGCAGGGAAGCCGAAGTTAAGCCACCTCCACCCGCCTCGCACCGCAGCTTGCAGCCTGGCACAGGTATGCAAACACACATTGCCAGAGAGCAGTGTGCCACGTAGACCCAGGGAGTGTTGTGGGTAGGGAGGAGGCAGAGACGTAAGGCTGAAAACCTTACTACACCATGTGTTAATGCACTTTCCATTGTATAATAGGGCAGAGATTGCGTCTCTTCTTAGCCTACGCTATTGCTACTGCAGGATCACGCCCAGACCTGACTTTTCTTTTTACAGATTTTGTAAGAGAGAATCATACCTTAAAGTTCCTCCTCGGCAGGCACAGCATCAATCATCCAGGGGGTTGTTTGTCTTCTCCTCACCGCTGAGACGTTGAGAGGGATTCATCAAGTATTAATAAGTCCTCTAGGTTGCTTGCCGTGGGCTATAAAACTGCAGCCTGTAATTCCATGCTTTGAAAAGAATATAGCTCTCTGTCTCAGTATATGTTAAAGGTGCTCTTTGAAATAATTAAAGAGCAGAAAGACAGGATATGGCCAAAATGTTAAAAACAAGAGCCCAGTAGCTACCCATGTTATTCTTAAATTACTTTGTTGCAGCCTTTTCATCTCTGCCCATGATAACACCTCTACACAGATGTGCCAGACAACATAGGCTTGCCAGTGAAATAATATCTAAGAAAACAGTGATGTGAATTGGTGAGAAGCAGCTCTAGAAACACACTGCCCAGTGGAAGAAAAATACTTTGTCAATGCATAACAGATATGGCTTATCATACCCGATACAAGGGTGCTCTGAAAATATAGCCTCTTTGGACTTACTAAGTTTTTCAATAAACCATCAAAAGACAATTAAAAATTCTAATATCTGCTCATAAATAGACTTGCAAAAAAAGCATTAATTCAAAGCTCTATGTGTGAGCATGATGTGTGCGTGATCATACGTGTATTCACATATCACAGCACAGATGAAGAGAGCATATCTGAATAAAAAGCATTAGATGCTTTAATGTCTCAAAAGCTGGAAAATCAAATGGGGGACAATAAGGACAGCAGAGGTAGTTTCTTTCTGTATTTGAGTACAATGTGGAGGTAGAACTGTGATTCTGGGATCAGAGCCACAGGGTGCTCTGGGGAAAATATATGTATTAGTGTTCTTTTTCTCTAACATTATTCAAGATCTTCCTGTCTCATTTAATTTGCACAAAATATAAATGTAGGCATATTAAACAAAGCATTCTTGGGCTTACTCTATTTATTTCCTTACTCCCAGTAAACCTTCTTATCTCAGTGAAATTGCTGTTTAGACAAACTGCCCTTGAGGAGAAAATCAGCCTTCGGAGGGATGCACAGAAGGCAAGTGAAGTTCTGGTTTCTGATGGCTAAGTGATGCAATAGTTGCTACTGCGACTGTAGCATATTGCCAGAAAACTGGGGTAGCCAACAACCAAGATTTTACCCCAGGACCAGAGAGAAGGGTAGATTTAGTAGCAATATTTAACATGCTTTATATTTCTTAACAGTGATTAGAATAATGCTCATATAAGTTGATTAAATCTCTGACTGCTTATGTTTTCTCTAACTACTCTGGTAGCACTCTCATTTTGAAACCGTCATCTGAAGTGGAGTCTTCATAGAACAGGAGCAAAATAATCCTCTCCCTAGGATCCAATCACTGCTATGTAAAAAGCATTGTAAAAGCAGCATGAGATGAGTCTTGATAAAATAAGAAAACTTTGAGGATGCTCAGTAAAATAAAAACAGCTTATCTGTTGGAAAAAATATAACAATTCAGCCCAAGTTACAGGTCTGGACTTTATTTTCTGTTACTGACTTGTACTTGGGGACAAAAATTGTGGGTTTTTTTCTTCATGTCTGTATGGTTCACAGCTCATTAGCAGTAGTCAGGAAATCACAAAATAAGGTAATAAAATGTTCAAACCAGCATATTGGTCATTTAATGCAATTTGTAAGTAGTTTCAGAACTCTGCAATACAAGCATGACTACAGATTAGATATTGGTTATTTATAATATTTAATGGTCCTTTATGGGAATAAATGGCAACAGTATTTTAAAGGTCAAATGTGAAATGTAAGAGGCAAAAAACACCAAACATATTTTCTTGTTGTTGAACATTTTGTTTGTGCTGTGTATATGTTGCCCTAAGGATTTCTTGCTGTCCTTGGAAAGTCAACAAGCAAACAATTTGAAAATTATTAGTATTGATTTTACAGAATACAGGTTCTGCTGGAATTCTTCTGTCTGCAGCAGAAAGTTATATTTATTGTTTTGAACAGAGGACAATTAATATAGTAGAACTGAACCCAGAAGTATTGGTGTAGACTATTTCCCTTTTTCAAATTGCTCTAGCTACTTCTGTTCAATTGCTTTTATGAGTGTAGATGGGAATAACTGTTACCCTTGGCAATCTCACTGGGGATTCAATCAAAGTTTAGTCTGATGAACACATCAAGGAACTATATGCAGCAAGTACCGGGTGTTCCAGAGGTTGATGCCGATGCCTCTCGCTGCACCTTGCGCAGGGTGTGTTCAGCTGCAGCAATGCAGATACTGGACTTGGTGCTGCACGATTGCAGATTGGCTCTAAATATGCTGTCAGGGGGTGTTTTTTGCAAGGAGAGGGGTGTTATCTGAGTGTCCTTTTTTTCCATGTTCAGGGCAGGAAGAGTAGACTGAGTAGATGGATGTCCTTTTTTCATAACTACCTAGCTGGGAAAGCCCTAGCTCACCTTTGTATTGACTCAGCTGCCATTGCCAACAAGTGCTGGTGCCCTAAATGCAAAGCCAGGGCACACAGGGAGAACGGACAAACACTAACAAGAGAGAACCAGGGCTGCAAATAGCTTGCTGCTCTTGCCTTAACCCAAGGGATGCCAGCAACAAGAATTCACTGTGTGGATATGAAGTCTCTGCGTGGCCACGGGCCCTGGCATGTTTTAGACCAGGCTTCACCTGCCCCAGTCTGAGAGGCTTTGAAAGATATCGCAAAATCCTGATGTAGCTTCCTGCAAACTTTTTGGTTTTTTCCTCAGGAATACTGGTAACCAGTTAACAGCCTAAAGTTTGGTTTGGCTAATTCATTTTTCCATGAAAACTCCTTCAGAAGATGAACAGCTGTTTATAGCTTAATTTAAAGAAGGTTTAGTTCAAACTCTTAGGTTTCATGGGAGCTGCTTCATATCCCTCGGGGAATGGGCTCTTGCTAACATTATTAACATCCATCAGTTACTTCTGTCATCAGTCGAAGGAAAGGGTGTAGACCCAGTGCTAAGTCAAAGTAAAGAGAATAATCCACTGGCTCAACAAAAAGCTTTTTCAATGGAAATCTATTTTATCTGTGGGGTTTTCCAAAGTAATTGTAGATTTACACAACCTTTGCACTGGATCACAGCTCAAGAAGTAATACTTGCACATGAGCTTATTGCAATGTTACATTGACTATTCAAAAATCATACTTTCTATGAAGGAAGCATCCATCCTCCCTGATTGCTTTCTATCCATGTTTGATCTGTGTCCTTAAGAAAAGACATATAAAGGACAATAGTAATTATATAATATTTGAATATAATAATTCAAATAATTCGTGTTCTCACAGCTATAAATTCACCAGCAAACAGCTTTTGAACTCTTAATTTCAAATACTGTGAGTGGAAGACAGTATTCACTGGTTAAAAAAAAAAATGCTTCCACACACAGTGAAAATTTCTTGTTTCATACAGCCATTGTTTTGGTAAAAGCAGAGCACAAATTTATCCACTCCATTCTCCCTCCCATACTCTGATTGAAAGTGTAACACAGACAGTGAATTTATTGGTAATTTGAAAAGGAATCAGGTTTTCTACCATGTCATTTGTCTCTGTCTCCATCACATACGTGCAACCTTTCTCTTTCTATTAATTAGCTGATAAGTTTGCACCATTTTTTCCTACATGTCAGGACACTACCAGCACTTTAAAATATGTCATATTAGAATATTCAAGATAGTTAAGGAAAAGTGTTATCCATGTATTTGTCTACTGCTTTGAAAGAGAAGAAAGAAGCTCTTATAAAATGTTAAATAATGACCATGCTTAAGTGGAAATTAACAAGAAATTTGATTTCTGCCCAAAGAACTAATTTTTTTGTCAAATCAACAGTATTATCAGCTTGAAACAGTAATATCTAAAATATCAGAGCACTTCAGGAATATTTCTGAAGACTGATGCACTGTCTTTTAATTTGTGAGAAATTAGTAGTTAAACACCCCTGGATAGTTAAACATCCAAACTTTAATATTATTGTCATTGTTGGTAACACCAGATGGCACTGTTACATATTGGTGTCCAAGTTCTTTTTGAGAATAAATCTTGAATCTTGGGAAGACAGACTGGAAGTTGCTGTCCATTTTTGCTTTTACAAGTTACGTTATGGAAAGCACGAGACAGCAGTTGTTAAAAAGAAGCTGCACGAGCAGCAGTTCACTCTCTGATAACACTTAATTCTTCAGCCAGTGACTTGAGCATTGAGATAGCACCACCAGTGATACTGAAAAAGGATTTAGAAGTAGCATTTGTCCATCTCTGTTCCTGGAACATGTATCTCTAACAGGAAAGTTATAAATAGAATATGTCCACAGTGATTCATAATTTCTCCTCCACTACACATTGCTTTTTGCTTCACTAGGTTGACTGTCAGCTTCAGACATTCACCATGCTGAGAGAACAAGGCAAATGCCATCAGTGTATCTAAGGTCATCTTCAAGCAGAATTGTGCACAATACAATACCACAGCAGCTGTTTCTCCCAACTGATGTATCCACCAGCTGAGCAGTGTTAACAGTGAACAGTCAGAATGGGCAGGACTCGGCTGTGCCATGCACCCATGGAAAATGAGGAAAAATGCCATTTAGCTATCATTCATCCAAACAGAACTTTCCATTGCTTTAGGGGGTTCTTTCATGATTATTACTTCTTCATTGGGATTTTGAGTCACTTCCTCAGGTTTTCTAGGCTTGGTTGATGTGCTGAATCAAGTGCCTGACAGAGACAGACAAAAAGAACTGGACATGGCTCACTAAATTTCGTTATTTCCTCAGAAAACAACTGTAACATGGGAACCTAATCAAAGGCAAAACATCTGGTCTAAATCCACACCAAATGCTCCAACTTTGCCTCAAGGTGCACTGCTGACTGAGGCATGAATACAGAAGCAAAGACACTTACTGTAGCTGACCAAAGAATAAGGCTTCTGTGGATGCTGTGTAAACCCTGCACCTCAATTTTGAGCAGAACCTTTCTCAAGTCCTGGGGAAGACAGAGCATCCTCTGAACTTAAGAGCCTATGCAGACAAACCACAAAAGTCACCTGTCACCAGCAGTGATCTTACCAGCTCTGGTACCTTACCAGATTTCTGGGAGCAGGCTGTGATGTCACTTGCTGGCTGAGTGAGGGAAGCTTCCTGCTCACTGAGGAGGCATGAATAAACTGTTTCAAAATTATTTTTCCATTGATCCAGTACATCTTGCAGCCTGCCACTCTGCCTATCACAGATGTCATTCAGTTTAACAGAAGCTGCTGTCTGGCTTTTAGAAGGCTTTCCAAGTTGAACACGATCTTTTCTGAGCAATGAGTTTACAGTATTCTAAACTTGAAACCAGATGACCTTTCTTTTTTTTCTTAATAAACATCTCTGATGGCACTCACTGTATGGCAGATTCTTATTTGCAATAGCTGCTGCAAAAATCACCTCACATGTGATGTTTAATAGGTCTACTGGGCAGTCAGCACAGGTGGGCTGAACTAATATTGTTAAAAAATTAAAAGAAACTGAAAATTCAGACTTTGGGAATGTCAGGAAGCAGGTAGTTGCCTGACAGCTTGACTCTAATATGATGTCTCCATTAAAATCTGTTACTTTATCTACCAGAATATCAAGATTGGGCAAACATTTTTACCAGCAGAAAACTGTTGCCACAATCAATTTTTCTATCTATTCATAAACTAAAGACTGTTAATCACCAATGACTTCTAATGACCAATAGCAATCCAAATACGACTGTTCAAATCAGTACCAACTCTCTTGATCAAACCTGAGGTAATGGAAGAAGAAGTCAATAATCATTGTATCACTGGGAAATATGAATCCCAACAACTGCTGTCTATATCTACTCTTCTTCATGTCAGGTTTCTCCGGTGTAACTGCCTGGGTGCCCTAATCTACACACCTATTAGTATAATCCAAAGTAATGATAACTGGTCTTTCCAGGCATCATTAATAGTAACTCCCAGTTGTTGACAAAATAGATCACAGTCTGTATTGCTAGCTTGAATCTTAACAGAAAGACATACCACAGTGATCTGAACTGACCCCGGTTGGTCTGAAATCAAATGTTGATAAGTACTGTAGGGTTACACTGTAAGTAAATAGGTCCACTAAATATATAACAAGCCCAAAATACCATTTTGGCATGGAGAGAAAGTAGAGCAGCCAAGCTCTACTGAAGCAGTCTATTGAAGAGGCGTACAAACAGAATTGATTGACTATTTCAGTGAATTTCTCTTTTTGAACAGCAGTTTTCATCTGTTGTCAGAGGAATTTGTTTGAATTGGTACTGATAAAATTTGGGACTCTTAAAGTGCCAATAGCAAATCTCTCTTGAAAGACCCTAATTGACAGACTCACATGAATTCGATGTACTTACAGCATGTTAAAAGTAAAGTCCAAACATTAGGGGATTTAGGCACTGAGCAAAGTGGCATGCAGTCCAAAATTGTGAACACCAAGTACATATATTTTCATGTCATGCATTCATTTTATGCTCACAGCATAAGCTATTCAGTCTATGTTGCCTTCCACACCTCTATAAACTCTTTTAAAGAGTCTTTTAAATCTAAAATTCATAGCTTTTCTGTATTCATAATTTGTAAAAACATAAGCATTTTCTCAACCAGCTCTTCATCATTTCTAGGCCAGGATACTTCAGTTAAAGCTTTTTACCAAATAAGGAAGACGGTAGTGGGTGTTCTGATGAAAGGCAGCCCAAACACTAGTTTTATATTTTATGATTGATGTGCTTTTACCAGAATGGCCTGTTTGCAAGATCTTCTTGATCATTTTCACCTCAGAAGGAGGTAAAAACTCCTGGCCATTTCAGCTACAAGACTAGCAGTTTGGTGGTAGACACTTTATCATTATATGACCACATCAGTCATATCCTGAGGACTGGAATCAAGGTACAGCAGACAAATTATTTTGGCAGATCAAAAAAGTTACTCTCTTCAAAGTGGTTTATTTTAGTTTTATTTGATACTGTTATTTCGCTCCTACATCAACATTGCCAGTCAGAGATGTATAAGACATTAGGTCCTTGCAATCATATTTTCAGTAGAGAACTAGGGGTGGTAGAACTGGAGACACTGTGTATGCAATTAATTTTATTAGCAAATAAATATTAGTCATGGAACACATATTATTAACCACCATGCTGGGAATTCGTCCTTTCAGGAATTTCAACACAGTATTAGAACAGTATTGGCCAAAGAGCAATGATAACTAGAGGCCAAGGCAAAGAGAAAATACTTCTATTTCTCACAGCAAAGACTCAATGCTGTGCAAAACACAGCCATCTTGGTAAGTTCTTATTAAGTACTTGGAACAATATTTTATTTTTATGGGACTTTTACATGCAACTGATATGTAGTTCATTTAATGGGCTTAAAATAAAATCCAACTGAAAAAAAAATCTTTTTATTCTTGAGTCAGCTCAACAAACTAATATACCTGTTGTATCTATAAAGATGCTCCATAAAATGCCAGCTACACAAACCAAAAATAAGTGATTAATCAGAACTGAGTAGATGGAAAGGGCACTTTCTAGACTCTCATCTTTCTAGACTAGACTTTCAAACAAGTGAAATGTTCACCATTCATTTCCATTTCTTTCTAGTGAAAGTTCTTTGGGAAAAACAGTGTGAAACGCTGTGGAAATTAGTTTTCTTGTATTTGGGGAAAAAGGTATTAAATGATGTTTTAGTATTTACATAATATCTTTCTTAATTTGACAGTGAAAATTCCATTAGTCCATTAAATACAATGCATGGCCAGCTGGTTTTAGTTTAACCTGAACTGATCATTTTCCCAAGAAGATGTTAATATGCCTGATCTTGTGCCTGTTTGTTTTCATTCTGTTCTGCTGTTTGTTTAATTCTAATACTTTGTAGATACATATGGTAATCTGCCTTTTGCTCCTTCCAACAATGCAATAATTTACACCTTTTTTTTTTTTTTTTGAGAATTTCTAGTCTATCCCTTGACCAAAAAAGTGTGGCTAATAAAATGAGCTCTTGGTTTCTCATTTGGGAACAGCACATATTTTTTCATTCTTTACCATGCCTCCTGTTTCTTCAAAGAAAAGTTAACCTTGAGATATTCTTGGAGTCCAGATCATATTTTCCTTCCCCAAACTTCCCTGCGTTCACATGCAGAACTACTTAATAAAGTCATTCAGATCCTATCATATGAAGCAAAATAGGTAAGACAAAATTTAACATCTTTACTAACTTACTAGCAAATAGGTCTGAATGGAGAATGCCAAAAAGCTTTTCTTCTCCACTGGATCATTTAAGCCCATTCCTCCACATTCCTCCTTTTTAGAGCCTAGGGTTTGTCCCTAGACAATGACCTCTTTCAACACTCAAGCTATTCTTGTGTTGAGTATTGCAAATATGGTTTGTGTGGCCACAGCTACTAGTAATCCCTTTGGATGGGTAATTCTCCATAAGCCATGATATTACCATGGTGACCCAGAAAGGACTTGAATGGTCTCCCCTCAAGTGGAGGGAAGGTGGACTGCTGAAAGACATGTAAGCTTTTTGCAGCAATAGTGGCTCTCTCCACTTTTGCTCCAGCCTATCTATACCAGATCTGCCTCATGTTTTTGCTTCATGATCCAAACCTCTTCCCGATCATTGGCTTCTTCCCTGCATTTATGTCCATATCTTGCCATGTGCTCCTAGTCTCTGCTTTGCCTCTTTTCTGAACTTTGCCTCAAGTCTCTGCATCACTTCTGCCTTGACTTTCTGCTCTAAACATCACATAGGACCATTGCTTTGTCTGAGTGTTAAAACTATCAATTTAAAAGCTTTGTTGTGGAAAAATCATGTCATTTGGTAGAATCATCACATAAATCTTTGAGTATGTTTTGGCTGTCCATCTCCATTTATTTCCAGAAAGAGATTTAAAAAATACTTGACCTGCCTTTGTTAGGTTTAGTTTGTACATTGTAGCTTCAAGAAAATAAAAATATTTAGATGAAATTTATATATAGTCATATATGTATAATTTAAACAAACTTACACAGGATGGCTCCACTGAGCCACTAGAGCTCTCATCAGCAGCCCTATCATCATCCTTTTTAGATATGGATCTGTTATATCTTTTCATCACAATTTTGCCTGGAGAATTTTTTTTCAGAGCAGTAGTTCTTGCCAAATCTAATACAAAGCCAACAAATAGAAATGCTGTATATGTCTGTGAAATCTAATCTACAGCAAAATTTTTCAGACAAAGAAGTATTCCAATGCAATGGCAATTTATTTTTTAAACCCATTCCTAACACCCTGAAAAGTACATTCTTAAGTAACACAAAATACCTTTTTTCCCCAACATTTGTAATTAGAATCTGTCTAGTGATGAACCACTGCAGCATTTCTGATGAGAATCTAAATGAGTCCACCTATGGAGGAAGAGGATACTTTTTGCATTACCAACATGCACGTTCAGTTTAACATTTTTGTTATCAAATTCAATCCTGTGAATAAAATCAGTCACTGTATCAGTCTTCACAAATGCTCCTCGCACCTAACATATGACTCGCTCACACGCCCCCATGAAAAATCAGGTTTTGTTTTCAAAGGGAAATGAAGTATGTACAAATGTGATTCACTAACAGTTCCTGAGAGAGCAAATAATTGCCCCAGGCTATTTCATCTTTCCCCAGCAGAGTAAATTAAGCAATAACTCAAGTGCACAAGTGGTAGTGTGATATTAAGGAAAAATTCACTTTATACAGATGTGTAAAAAATATATCTATATATTATATAGATATAAAATATACAATAACTCTTTGGGAAAAGAACAGTAAATTTAGTGATTGTAAAATATTCAGCCATGGAAAATAAAGACTGCATAATCAGAGGTTAGGCAAAGTGTTCCTGCGGCAGCTCAACCTTCCCTGATATTAGTCAGCTTTCCCTGCAGCTGGGAAATCACATCACATTAAGGGGCACCCTGACATTTAAGTTTCTTTGGTGAACCAACCCTGAAGGTGCCTGGTGTTGTAGTGTTTCAGTAACGTGGGTATCATCTGCCTATTCACTAGGGTTTGGGCAGAGCCCACTAACCATTTCTGTACAAGCTACTGAATACCTAACAAATACCCAGCAAAACTATTCAGTCCAGGCCTACTGTGTCAAACAGATACTTGGATGCGTGTGCGTGCAGTGAGAGGACAAGCAGTACAAATCTAGGGGAACCATTACTTGATTGTTACACACTTGCAGTGCTGTCAGGCAGAGTTCACTGGAGACCTGCCTCTTTTCCCCACGGTCTGACAGTTCTAAAAATGTAAAGTATTAATTGAACAAAAATTCACTTTTCTTGCCCATTCACCCTAGAAAGCATCCATCCAAGAGGCTCTCTTTTGATGTCTGCATTTTTGCTAATGCCTGCACTGTATCCAATATTCCTTTTTTTTGGGAAAAAGCGGTTAAGACTGTCATACTAGTTGGAAAACAAATCTTTCTATGCATGTGGTTAATTCTAGTCCTGAGAACTGGCAGTAATTACATTAGTGCTAATAATTCACCTCTCATGATGAAAACTAATATTTTTTGTCTGACTGTTCCCTTCATTTCTCTCTGTTTGCCTCTCCACCCTTCCCAATGCTGCACTGTTAGCATCACAGAAGCACCGGCATCAGCTGGACGCTGCCACCTTTGGCTGTCTCCCCCTCCCTTTTCACGACCAGACTGTGGGAGTCATTCCCGACAAGCGTTCCTCTAGGATCTGAATTGCCAGACCTCATGTACCTCGTACATCAAAGGCTGCTAGAGCAGTCAGTACGGCAGTACTAGCTGCATTGCAGCTCACAGTGTTTTGCAGAGTGGAGCAGGCGATCAAAGTTGGAAAGGGACTGAATTTTGGACAAAAGCTCTCTGTTTTCAGTCTGCCTCAGGGAAGGCTGAAAAAGGAAGGTAGAGTTTTCATTTGGAAAGACCTTGGAAAGTCATTTCTGTCAAATTTCTGTCACAATGTGACATTTCTGTCACCTTTTCACTCCTATTTTTTACTTATTTTAAGATTCTTTAAATACATCTAAAGCTAAATGCCTTCATAAAAAAATTAAATAGATAAACATATTTCATAGATTTAAACAGAGATAAAGACTACTTCTGCTCTTACTGATGTCTCCGAGGACAGAGTGAGGCAGATATTTCACAATCTAAAAAGGCACAGTAAGACTCGACAATGATCTTGTGGCAATACAGAACACTAATCTGAGACACAAGAGACCATGAAGTGTATCTGCAATAAATGGAAAATGAAAAAGTAAGGCAAGGACAAATATATCCATAAAGATTTAACAGAATTACTATTAGCATTAGGAGCTGTTAGCTTAATGAAATTGCTATTAGTTTTGCCAACCAAACACAGTATCCCTGCAGGAGTTATTGTAAGCAACGTCACTGGAATCTCTGAGCAACAATGGATTAATTACCAAAGCTCTTCATTTTTCTTTTTTTTTTCCCCCCTAATAACCAGACTTTTCCTTGTCGGTCTCATTAGAGAGGGTATTAGTCTTGTAGCTTTATCATGTCTAATAGACAGAAAAGGGCAGACAGAGTAAGATGGTGCTTTGACATCAGTTATTCCCTCACAGTCCACAGGGGCATGTAATACATCCTTGCTTATAATTTGAAAGGAGAACAAAGTGTTTGAGTTTTTAACCTAGCCACCACTCACTCTGACTTTTCTTTTTGCCAGAGCGCACAAGATGCTGGGGTTCCTGCCTCTGGCACAGGCAGCAACAAGTTTATTGGCCTCAGTAAGTTACCACAGTGGTTCAGAGGAAATAATTTTGATACCACCTTGCTGGGTACCTACCATACCTAAAGAGTACGACAGAGCTGCCCTTGCCAAGTGCCGCTCAGTCGGAGTGGCCCTTGTCCACCATTACTGTTCGTGCTTTTCAGTCAGCCCCAAGGAAAGCTGCAGGTGGTGAGGTGCCCCTGCCTGGGTCTCCAGCCCCTGGAGACGTCCTGTCCAGCAGTGCCAGCCCTGGGCCACGGCCTGAAATCCAGCCTAGCTGTTCATGCCCCTTTCCCATTTCAGATGTTAATAAGTGCTGCACTTGAGTTGCCAAGGGCAAGTCTGTCTTCCATCTGCTTTGCCTTTCTGCCATCTACCAAAGAGCTGCATGTCATCTCTTTTCACCTGTCCACTTGTTAAATCAGCTCTCAGTCGACACCACAGAGATCAAAGTGCTTTGGCCTGCCTAAATTCGTGTTTGGTGGACACGTGTCAAACATGAGTAGCGCTAACTATCACCATATCTGTCCTGCCCAAAATATACAGGGCACAACGGCCTTCAACAAAACAGCCTGGAACATTCCCTTTCTAAAATGTTGATTATAAAGAAAGTTTAGCTACCTAAGTGTAAGATTAAAGGCACTTTCATACAGATTAGATGTAACTCAATTTGTCATTTGTACTCAAGGAGATTTCTCTTCAGTATTTAGATCAAGCCTTCACTTCTGAGTAACAGGAATTTTTTAGAACATCTGACAGAAGTGTCATCTAATTCTGATCAAAGAAAATGCAGAAAAGTTAAGTCAGACTTAAACTGCTTATAATTCATAATGAATAATTTGACTTTGATTACTCCTTCTTTATTAATTATGGGTTTTTTATTAGTTAATGCCCTAGATATCTGTTTTAATTATGTTTGCTATCCATACCTGTCATACCCACAATGTAGTAGTGCATAACATATCTAACCCATATGCATGCTTGAAGGAACAGTGAGTAATCTGTTTCAATTAAATGTCCGTGCTTGTGTTTGGATATCACTATGTACGGGGTCTGGCTGTTAATTTTGTTCACAGAAGCTTGGTATGGTGCTGCATTTTGGATTTGTGACCAAAACAGTGTTGATAATACAGGGATGCTTTAGTTACTGCTGAGCAGTGCTTACACAGAGTCAAGGCCTTTTCTGCTTCTCACACCACCCTACCAGTGAGAAGGCTGGGGGTGCACAAGAAGTTGGCAGGGGACACAGGTGGGACAGCTGACCCCAACTGACCAAAGGGATATCCCATACTATACAATGTTGTGCTCATCAATAAATTTTTGGGAAAGCAGGAGGAAGGGGGGATGTTAGGAGTTGTCTTCCCAAGTAACCTTTATGTGAGATGAAGCCCAGCTTTCCTGGGGATGGCTGAACACCTGCCTGCTGTGAACGAACGTGAATGAATTCTTTATTTTGCTTTGCTTGCGCATGCAGCTTTTGCTTTATCTATTAAACTGTCTTTATGTCAACACATGAGTTTTTTCACTTTTACCCCTCTGATTCTCTCCCCCATCCCACTGTGGGAGAGTGAGCAAACAGCTGGGTGGGGCTGAGCTGCCAATCAGGATTAAACCATGAGTCACTATGGCATTAGAAACCTTTATTAAATTGTATTTGATTTTTGCGTTGATTTGTGGCGGGCCTAACTTTACAAAATTCTTTTTTCATGTAATCCTGTACCCTTACACATATCATGGGGCTTGCAAGACACAAGACACTGTTTTTTTTGTTGTGATGCAGTCCTGTGGGATACAAGGCTTGTAAAACAGAAGGATGAAATTTGCCTGAGCTCATGACTTCCAAGGAAGCTTATTGCTTTAGAGGTCTATGTTTAGAAAGGAGACAGAGGACCCTCACCCCAGACTCTCATTATCCAACTTCTCTTAATGACTCCTGGTCAGAATCCCCCAACAGCAGCACACGACGAGCAGTCAACAAGTGTTACAAACACTTCTTAAGCACAAATATCTGTGTCAATAAGTAACCACAAAACCTTTAAAGAATAATGACAACTGGGGCAAATAATGTACCAGACAATATTCCTGAGCGGTGTCCCATCTCCTTGTAACATTTCTGCATGTAAATTGTCTGCAAGGACTGGTCTGCATTCAAATGAACGGCGGTCACAGTGGTCCCATTCAGTATTTACCTATCATGCTATCCTGCTAATTGGACCTTGTCTGAAGTATGCTTATTCCTAACAATTTAATACTACAAACATCAATAAAATCAAAAAATGTAACTTACTTTCTTCAAGCATAGCTTAGACTCAAGACTTTAATTTTTTTTTCACAGAAGAAGTTAAAATCACTTAGCTGTTAAAATTTCATTGTTGAAATCACTTCACTAATTTCATTATGGAGAGGAAAAGGCTGAAACAGGTGGTCATTCCCTTAGGGGACTAATTTTCATTTATAAGTGAGTTGACAATCTGTGTGGCTTGTAAAATAATTCTGTATGTATAAAACACTTGTTTTGGGGAAGGACAAACACTGTTTTACACATGATGAAAAACAGAAAATAGAGAAGATGTTGAATCAATGCTCTGAGTGCAACACATTGTCCCTAAAGAATCAGAAATGGTACTACCATATGTGCTTCTGATATCAGCGACCAACAAAACACACACTATACCCAGCAGTATTTTGTTCTTTTTCTGGTATTTAAGATTTGGTATCTGATAAGTCTCCTTCTGGAGTTAAAATAAGTTTTGCATAATTATTATTTGCATTTTTTTATTCTGGTGTGTGAGTTCCAGTACTCAAAAACTAAGACTTACTTTATTTATTATTGAATATTTTTGTGGATGTTAATTTTTCTGGATATGGAAATAATCTTTTGCAATTTTTCTATTCAAATGACATACAGCCAGTTCTAGTTGCAGGCAAGTTTGGTATGTTTAGTTTAATTAGCTTTCAGATGTAGAATGGATTATTAAAGTTATAAAATGTTAATGCTTATGTTCATTACATTGAATTTCGAAATACAGTATGTTCTTAGACACAGAGGCCTAACCAGAGAGACTCAGCTTCATCACTGGCTTCCCAGAAACACTATGATTGATCTTTTGATGAGAAACCGGAAGGAACTTCCTATCTAGGTCACTTGAAAGATATAAATGTCCAATGTTCAGAAGAGTTCCTCTCAATGTATATGATGGGGAAGGAGTGCTCTTTTGATACATCCTTTCTCAACAGCATGACAGCATCAGACTGTGTCTATGAGTCATTAAGTGGAAACTAAAAGGTCTGTAACCCCACCTGACAACCTCCTCCACTGACAAGTGTCTTAGATGACACTGTTTGCAAGAGATCCTGGACAGCTATCTCCTCCTCCAGCAATGGCGTCCGACATCGTGCTCTTTTCTGTTCACTGATATGGGGGTGTAGTTATACAATCTACAAAAATGTTGTGTTGATACAACTTGCTTGCCCTGCTACGCAGCAGTGAACTACATTTTGGAGCGCTGCAAGGTAAATGTGTTTTAAATGTCAGCACAAGTAGAACAACAGAAGGGTTGCAGTAAAGCATTAGTTTGCCTGTGAGATACTTGGACATTTCTCAATTGATCCTAGGGTATAATGCAATTTAAATATTTCACAAGTCTCCTCAGATGATTTGGAAAATGCATACAATTAGTTTTTAAGTATCTGAAAGAAGCATGTGATTAATAGTTGGTAATTATTTTCGTCAGCTATAAGATATACTTTCAAGAACCCTTAATCCTAATTAATTGTTAGTTGGAATACAGATGCTTAATAGATGCCAAGTACTGGATCTATTCCACTTTTTTCACAGTGTAGAATAATATGCTGCAAGTAGCAAAGACAGAATGCAAACCTGTGTCAGATGAGTTTTTTAAAACCCTGGTCCAAGAAATTGCAAGGAAAATGTAAAAACCCAAGGTTTTGGAAGGCAGCTTGAATCACTCTGGAGACAATGGAAAGGCAAGCATTGTAGAAAGATTTTTGTCATGGGAAAATGTGAATTAGGACATGGTGGCCAGTTATTGGTGAGGGGATTTGATGTGACTTCTTAATTATGTATAGCTGAATAATGGTTATGCTGATAACTGGTTAAAAGGAGGAAGCTAAGTCTCTTAAATGTGGTAAAATGGAAGGAAAAAAGGATAACTGAAGTACTGAGGAAGAAGTTATGTGGGATAGGAAGGAGCCATACTTATTTTACCACTCTTGACCAGTTAGAAGTGGCATGGGAGCAAAAAATTGGGAGATACAGGTGCTTAGAATTCATCTGGGACAGAGATAGCCTTTACATGAATAAAACTAGTACATACATTCTCTTTCTGCTAGAAAGCAACCAGGAGTGCATCACACTGTGAATGTCAGAGGGGAGCTGCACACCCTTTGTCCTCTCTACCCCTTCCCTGCCCCTGGTATATCAGTCCTTATCCAATCCAAGGAATAGAAGTTTAGCAGTAAAGGACAATATTCATTGGCGTTTAGTTGTTGGGACACTTAAGACTTTTTCCAGAGTACATTGCAATTAATGGCAATTTTGGTGGTGTCTGAACACTGGATGCCCAGAGTGATGTTTACATACTCAGATTTTCCTGTCAGCCTAATGATTTATTTCTAGGTAAGCCCAGATCTTAGTGGTTGTGTCTATACTGTGGAAGCTGGGAGCACTCCCAGCCCCTGGGCCCAGGTGTGAGCGCTGGCCAGATGCCAAGACTATGTCAGGACAAGATCAAGTTAGCCCCATCCCTTCTCAGCCCACACCTTTCTTATGTCAGGGAGGAAACCTGGGCCATGAATGCCTCCTGTCAGATCCTTGCTCCAGACAATCAAGGCACCAAAACAGCAGAGCTATGCAGGTTGTGTAACACTAGTCCCTGAAAACTGCACAGCCTACTAATGCCTCTTCTGTATGCTAGGAAATGAATATGGTGCTTCCCACGTCATAGAAATCACCCCTGATACGATGGGCTTTTCTGACAGGTAGCTATTTAGCTAGAAACCGTGGCATGACAAGCAAGGGATCAAGATGTGTTCTCTCTCTTTCCAACCAGGCAAGTGGGACTGTGCTATATATGCTCTGCGGATTAAATGAGTATCTCACATTTCTGAAGGCTTCACAGGACATTGAATACAGTTTACAAAATGAAGGCAACTAGCATGAAGAAGGAGCTGAAGCTGAAGGTTTTACTTGTTCTCTGCCTTTCATGTTTCTTTCCTTTATGACAAAGAAGTCAACTCTGGCTGTTGTATGAAATGAATACAATCCAGACAAAATGCTTGAGCTAAGGGATAGCTTGAAACGATCACTTTGAGCAGTGAATACCTATTCAGTGGGTGCTGGATCAGAAGCCAGGGACCATCACTGCTGGCAACGGTGTCAGTATCTGGCATATTTTCTAAGACCCATAGCCCCAAGTCCCAAAGATGCAAGACCCAAAGTCCTGGAGTCAAGACAGTACATGAAAAAGACATCTCTAGGTGTTGTGGTAGCTGTGAAAGGCTGGCAGATGTGGAATAAGAGTTTCCTAAAGACTCTAAAGCTAGAAAGTGAAGTAAAAGAACGTTGCTGATTTTCTGGCAGAGGATGAAGAAGGGAATTGCAAAAAACTGGGATTGGCAACCTGGTGACATTGTAAACTGTTTCACTGTCACTTGCAGTTGTTCTGAGAAGTGAGAACAGCCTTTAAATCTCTATGACAGGACTTTGGCATATGGGTAGTTTTGTTTTCCTGCAGGAGCAGTCAACATTCAAAGTTTGAAACGTGAAACCTTAATTCTCATCCTGAAAGTAAGGAGGCAGCAAGGAATAATACTCCAGCTCACCCAAATTTTCCTCTTCACCTGTTTTGTAGCGCTCTTTTCATTCTCACTGCTCTTCCCAGAACTTTTTTCCTGTGGAAGCTGTCCACGTAACTCTTATCTTCTTTCAATTTCATTGCTCAACATTCAACGTTGCTGTACTTAAGCAGAGGTCAGTGCTGAATGGAGCAGGATTACTTCAAATGTCTTGTTAGTTATGCTAGTTTATTAATCATTGTGGGTGATTAATCCTATGGGGTTTGCCTTTACACAAACATTTTGATTCCCACTGAAGCTACAATTCACAACAATTCTAAATATACTCTTGCAGACCTCTAACTTAGCCCTTTGTTCCCTTTCCTAGTTTCATTCTTACCCAAATTCACGATCTGGCATTTGCCCTTATTACACAGTACTTTTTCTTTTTTATGGCATTTCCCTGTGTACCAGGATACCATTGAACTCTAATCCTGTTTCCCAATGTGCGCTATCAGCTTATTGGTGTCTTCAAATGTAATCAGCACATTTTCTATTTGGTCATCTAGATCATTAAAGAAAATATCTGATAGTACCACTCCCTTAGGACTGATCCCTGCAGACCATTACTCAGTCCTTTTCAGGATGTACCTGAACTACTGTTAATGAATTCCTAAGTAGAGTTTTCCCACGACTTTGGCAACTGCTTTTTTTCATTTAAATATTCCTTAGTTTGGTTACGGGCACTCTATGCAGTATAGTGTCAAAAGTCTTATATAAGCCAACGTTTATGGCATGTATTATTTCTCCTCTCTGTTACCCTGTGGTAGAAAGAAACTGGTTTGATTTGATACGATGTGTTTTTATGAAATTCGCTCTGGCTATTACTCCTCTCCATGTTTTCTTTTAGGTCCTTAGAAGTAGTCTGTATGCTAATTTGTCATATTGGTTTTGGTCCACTGGTAGGAACTATTAGGAACTAAGAGTTTCTGTATAATTATTTCTGGTGCCTGGTACTTGGCAGCAGGCATGCGAGCACTTCCAGCAGTGGTGGCAGTGGAACCCAGGTTTTACCAGCTTAGGCTGTGCGTAGTTAAAACAGTTACCGATACTGTTACCGGTTAGCAGTGTGGAAATAACCACCTACTGGACATGACTGCATCAGCAAAGGTTTTACTGTGAGCCAAACTACAACAAGAAGAAAAAAGAACAAGCAACTCACACCTAAAACTTCATTCTGTTTTGTGCAAATGAGAAGAAATCCTCAGTCTTTGAGTATGAACCTGGGCTGGTCCTCCGTCCTCACTTGTGCTCTGTGTTTGTCCTAGCCTGTCTTCCTCTTCACAGATTGATGGTTATTGCTATTCCACTAGCAAATAGATATTCAAGCTATTGAAAAAATGAATAGCAATACCTTCTAAGGCTGGTATGTCAATAAAAATTGTTCCTAGTACTAGACATTCTCTTAGCCCATGTGGTGAATATGGATCGCACAGGCCTTAAGACAAAGCCCTGGTGATCATTTTCCTTTCTAACCTTCTTCATGGAGCAAAGCGTATTGCAGTATTTTTAAAAATAAATATTAGGGTGCTTATTCTGAACTACAAAACTTATAAAATTATGTTTCAACTAAGTCTGACTGTGATTTTTTTTAAGATGTGCATTTTAATAAAATTAGAAGAAATTGTTCACCCAGAAGTATTCCCCTTTCACTGTAAGGACAGCAAATGTGATAAAGATATGGCAGAAGAGAGATGTATTCTTGTTTCAGGTCTCTGGGCTAAGATGTAAAAAGAATTTGATGCTTTCTCTCTTAACATCACTTGAGTTTATCTCTGATGCCAAGCAGAGTTATTGTCATGCACCCAGAAAATATCAGTCTTAAAGCTGCCATTTCCTATCTTCTGAATGCTTGATGAGCAAGACTACTGTTCTTTTAAAAGGGGCATTACTTTTGTTATTTTTAATATTTTTTCTGTAGTTTATTATTTGAAAGCAGTAAGATTTCTCAAAGCAGTGATATATTTCTTCCTGCTTTGTGGAACTGCTGAGTTTTTAACTATATCTTGCTCTGTAAATTTTTTTTATATTTTTCCCTGTAGATACAGAATGTTTTTGTTTATAAAATGTATAGAAGTATATGTTAGAGAAATATTTTCCAGACTCAAACTAAAAATTATAAGCTTTCCTGTTCTCCACATGACTGTCTCTGTCTGAGCTGTAGGAAAAGAATAAGATCATTTTCAATTTCTAATAATATTTGAAAAGTGCACTCTATTGTGCAAAGATATGCCATGGGAGCTGACAGTCTACATCCCAACTCAATCTTAATGTCCTATGATATCCATGAGCAACTGTGTCAAGACTCACTGCATGTATTTATTTATTTATTTTTCAAGTAGTTCCAGATGGAGAAAAGAGTATTTCTGTATTTTTGCTGATGATGATTATAGGCTTTATAATATTGTTTATTTTGAATGTCGTAAAATACAAAGCTAGAATTTTGGTACTCAGAAATTAAAGTTTGTTGTTTTAATATAAATATTATTTCTAAAACATATGTAACTTTGAGAAAATTAGTTCCAAGGAATTTTATATTGTATACAATAGAATGATATAAATGGCTTGTGTAGATGTTCAATGTATAGGTTCAACTTAACGTTCATGTCAAATGTGAGAAAAGTGTTGCTTTATTTACATGGTGACACTGGAATGAATAGTTTTGGCTATCAGTATTTAGTTATTGGATTTGGTTTATTGTAGGTCAACATGATTCAAAATAGAAAATGGCATTGCATTGTACTGTCTTGATAAGACTTGTCACAGTATTAGAATATATTAGTTGCTCTTTAGGAATTTCAAAAAGATGTTAGGAAGTTGCCTGGGAGACAGGAGATAAAATGTTCACATCTTACTAAAACTGCCTTCTCAGCATTCATCATTATGGCTATACATCGGCCAACCAAAGCACTGTTCAGATCTACTGCTTTTGCTGTTCCTGCAGCTTTTCTTGTTGTTATGAGACACCTCGATAAGCTTATTCCTCCTGACACCTTCAAGAATAAATTATCTACAGGAATAGAGAATACTCCAGTGCAAGAAGGAGAGAAAGCTGTTTCTGCTTAACTTGCCTTCCTCAGTCAGGTCAATTCTACAACATATAAGGACCCACTTGTCATTAACGTAAGGACCTCTTCACAGCAAAATGCTTGTACGAATTGCAGCTATTCCCACTGCCCCTTACATGGTTATGGTAGTTCAAAGGCTGCAAGAGAATTTCAAGCCGCTTGTGCACCCTCGGATGCTGTGAAGGACCAACACAGGACAACAGATAGAGCTGCTACCTCACCATCTGCCTGAGCTGACAGCAAGGTAAAGATTAGTTCATACCTTAGTATAGTACCAAAACCACTGGGAAAAAGGAAAAGGGGAGCCCCTTCAGACACCCTCCCACCATGTGCAGAGTGCACACGTGGGCACAGTTATAACGCTGCTCTCAGCATAAAAGCCATCGCCGTTCAAGGCAGACAAAATTCAGCTGGAGCTGTTGGTGTATCTGCATGGATGGCTGAAACAACTTTCCCTGTACGTTGGCCTGAGCTGATGAAACACCAGGCGCTTCCAGCCCAGCTGCCGGAGTGTGGTGCTGTGCTCAGCCTCTCGCTGGTGCTCTGCCCAGCAAAGCCGTGCCCGCTCTGTGCACACACCTCTCCTTCTTCAGCAGAGGCCACCTCCAAATGCCCCTTGGCACAGCGTACAGCTCAGCCGAACTCTGGGTGTTCAGTGTCCTAGTAAAGGCTTCAAACCAGATTCAGTATCAACCTTGGAAGGTAAATGGCAATTAGTAATGTTGGGGGAGGGAGAGAGTCTTTCTAACAGTACCAAAGTATTTACATATTTATAACTTTGTTTTGCCAGTTACCCTGGATTTGTGACTTTCCTCTCCATTTTCCTTACCTTACCAATAAATCATTGGTACTCAATGATTTATTCCAGGTACTTTCTCTTGTTGGAGGTAGCTAAACAAACATACCTGTGTCCACTACAGTGCAGAAAGAAATAATTTCTCAGGGACAAGTGTACAAAACCAATCCCCTTGTTTAAAAATGGGCCTGGTCCCTAGCGCAGCCCGTGAACAGAATGCCACACTCTTGCAACTCACAGCAAATTACTTCTCCTGCTGTGTGTCCAGAGCAGGTGTCTTGGCCTCAATGTCCTTCAATACTTTTCAAAACTGTGTCACAGCTGTATCTGACTGAAGAAAGGAGTGTCCAAAGAACAGTAAAACAGGACAAGGGAACACACATAAGGTGAAAGATGTCGAGGTTAAATCTGTCTCCGCAACATCACTGCAGGGTTTGTCAGTGATGTCCATTGTACGTGCATAGACTTTTTGCCCCCCTGCAGCCCCTTGCCTGGCTCAGTGCAGAAGGCTGTAGCACAATGCACTCTCAGGGATGCTAAACTGGCACTGAGTTCTGGCATTTCCTTAATTTGAATGTCAGGTCTCGCTTGCACAAAATGTCAATATTTAAAGAACTGTCAATATTGTTGCAGTTCCCTAGGTTAAAATAACTGGGGAGGAAAAGGTCCATCGTGTGATGGCACACTGATTCCCGATGGACACAGCCACAAGTCTGAGCTTGTTCAGAGTCAGCAAGATGCAGCTGAAAAACTTACTCAAGTGTGTGCTTACAAACATAGAGAGATTTTTGCCTGGTAGAATGTCGGTTTGGCTCAGTTATGTGCATTACTCTGTTAAGACAGTCCCCAAAAGGAGTGCAGTGCAACCTTAAGACTTCCTCCTGCCCTGATGCAAATTGACTGTCAGTGGCTTCAGCGGAGACTTTGAGTGCATGCAAAAATCCCAAGCTGGACCCAGGAAACAATACCAGCACACTTTCCCCCACTTTCTCATCTTTCTTCTCCTGGCAGAAGTCCCAGCATCACTCCTACGACAAAGCCCGGGCCACAGCTGACTCTTTGTCCAAACGTCTGTCACCCCACAGACCCTCGCCCAGCGTTGCCGTTGGGGTCTGCTGGCAGTCCTGCAGGCAGTCGTGCGCTGGCGCCAGGGTGGCCATTAGGATGCTCAGGGTGTCTGGATGCCTCATCAGATTAGAGACCAGCTATGTTTGGGCTTTAAAGTTTGTGCAAGGTTTTTTTCTGTGTGCGGAAAGATTGTTGTTATTTTCCATTTCCATGCATGGAGGATTTTTTTCAAAAAAGGCTCAATCCATGGACCTACATAGTTATTAAGTAGAAATCTGTTTGCTGTACTTGGGGGTTAAGTAATGTACATCTGCACTTATTCTCTAAGCAGACAACTCCACCTCCTTCTTACTGCATGTGAAAGAACAGGTGGAAAATCCTTCATATTGCTTTTACGTTGCTTAACAAGTTCCAACACTGACCGATTTCCGGAAATACTAAAATGTTATATTGCTCCTATTTATTGCTAATAGGGTATTTGCACCATTTCAGTGAGTGTTATTGTCAAGGCCTTGAGTTTGTGTTCGTTGTCTAATGCTATTGGATTTTTTTTGTGTGCAGGAAATTCAACATTCTCTCCTATATTTCATCTTCAGAGCTAAACAGACGTGTGCATTCCTGCAAGTAAATGAACATCAAGTGGCTAAATATTCAGTTACTGTTAGACATTTCAATATCTGAAAGGCAAAATCAGAAGATAATTATGGGTTACAAGAACACAGAAAAAAAAATGTGATTGCCTGGAATGTAGTTATTAAACAGAAAAATGTATTATTTTGCAGCATATCATTAGGAGGGTTAGTGTTCACTAGACTCTCCTCTTTACAACATGTGCTGGACTGTCCCATTTAGAACAAAAAAGGTACTGTAAAAGCGAGTGTTGTGCCTGTCATTCATCAGGGAAAATAGAAGAAATGTGAATACACTGGGTTTTGAGCAAGTGTCAGGGAACAGTGAGTAAGCCATTTACATTAACTAAGACAGAAGTTCAGTTTTGTTTGCTGTCATAATTCCAAAGGTTTCAATGAGTTTATGGTAATTTTGACCTGAAAAGATTCTGCTTCATTATTCTAACAGCAGAATGTTCGTCTAAGTTTTCTCTTAATACCACATTCCTTCTATGGTTAAAATCTGATGGAGCAACCTCATTTGCCTCTTTGGCCTACTTCTCACTTTCTGTTTCTGTTTTCTCTTTTTTTAAGTCCCTTTTAGAGAAGAAAAAGGAAGGAAAAAGTGTGGGAGTGTTGGTGTCAGCTAGCCAGAGACGAGTGAGGCTGCAGAGGGTACCATGGATTTCCAAGGCATCCTGGGATTCATATGACTCTATGGGTTAAAGAGCATCCTCATAAAAATAACAGAAAGAAAGCATGTATCTGAGGGCAATCTAACCATTTTTTTCCCTTTCTCATATGCTTTTGTGGGAGGGAACGATCTGGTCTACTGAAACAGGTATTATTTTACTATCACCTACTCAATAAATGTTTAAATAAAATTTCTTCAGCAAAATGCAACCCAAGAAAGTTAAGGAATGATCACTTACCCAGGTCAGGTTCTTCACAGCTGAGACCAGAGTGTATACATCTAATATAAAACGCAGTTCCTCGCATAAGATGTTGCTGCATGCCTCTAATTCATCTCACAGAATGGGGGCTAGACAAAGAAAGAAGCAAACAACCTGAAAAAGAGGTAACAACAACGGTGGTTACAATTTAATTTTAATGTTCTTATTGTTTTCTATCCATATCATTGGGTTTTATGTAATCAGGCTTAGGACTCTGCCACTGCCTTGGGTTGTCCTTTCTGCTTGACCTTCATGTTTCCCATTGGCCTTGTCCTTCGGTCAATTCCTTTCTCCCTTTCAGAGGGCCAAGCTAGAGCGGTGCTCCGCTGGTTCCTCCTGAATTTCACCCTACTAATCGAGGATGTTCCCTCAATGGGTCAGGCAGGATCAGCGTTGGTACAGCCCAGGCTGCTCCATGGGCTCATCAAGGCACAGGGTCTTGCCCCGCCGATAGCGCCAGGCTGGGGATGGCACGCATACACACACCTGCATCCACACCCGGGGTGTGTGCACGTGGTCTTTACATGTTATGTGAGATTGACAAGTAAGGTGCAACATTCAAACCACTGCGTTTTTAAGATTTATAGTTTATACTGAAAACATGTCTTCTACTTCTGAATTAAGCTGTTTTGGTAAGCTGCCATTATCAGAAATACTTTGCAGTATTAAGTTTAATGAAACCTTGGTTTAAAAAAGAGGAACAGAAGAGAACTTTCCAGACATTTGCACTGAAAATGGATAATATTAATATCTCACACTAAAGCAACCTAATTATTTCTATGGGGACCCTCATTTAGAGGAGTAATTTGCAAGTCACATGGGAGTGTTTGATCTCTTCATGTGAAGAAGGGTAGGACTCTGTTAATTTCAAGCAGAGACAATCACATAATTAATTTACCCAGCAGGAAAACAGAGTTCATTGAGCAAGTGTGCCCAGAGCTGTTAGTGTCAGGGAATGACCTCTCACATCTGATTTTACACTGTAATAACTAATGGCACAGCTATCTGCAATTACATCTTTGTTCAGCAAACTTAAAGAGAAAGGACTTTCAATACTTTTAAGCATAGCTTCTGTTTTGCTACCTCCAAAAATACCTGCACCTGCCACAGTGTGGGCTTGGAAATGTCCAGAGAGGAACGTTTCCTCTCCTGAAAAATTGCTTTTTGTTTTGGTTTGGTTTTTTTGGTAGACCCTGCTTCTTCAGGGAGTATATTGAGGAAAGATGGTTACACTTCTTCCTTTTCATTTCTTCAGAGATCATGTCACATTTTCTTCCCGTGTGCTGTTCCCTGGGAAGTAAATCCTTGCAAATAATTCTGATCCCATCTTATTTTGTCCCAAAAAGTCCCTATTTATTAGGTGCAGTGATCATCTTGACAGGAGCACTGGGTAAGAATAGAGCTGCTTCCTGAGACTGCAGTTCCCATTAGTCTCTCAAAACCTTGACGTAACAGGAGGACACTGCTTGTCCTGATCTTTGTCATCCACTTTCTATTTCCAGAACCATTTACAAAAATCAGACTGGGGCTATATGCAGCTAGGCTATAGCTGTGACAACTGATCACCTCAAATGTCCACCTTGGTTTGTGTTTTTACTTCATCTCCTTTAAATCTGTTGGTACATAGTCTGCTAGCTGGGTGCTATGACTTTAATCTCGTTTAGGGTAGTTTTTAGAAAACAATATCTTTGCAAGTTCAGAGCAATGCCAGTCCCTGCACAGAGGTGGGAAAGAGTGTTTCTCCTCAGAGAAATAAGGTTCTCGCACAAATGTTATTCATTATTATGCAACACAATAAGCAGGTAAAGTAAAATGCAACAGAGAGGGTATGTAGAGAAACCATGAATTAGTAGATTAAATAGTGTCAAGGGATATTCCCAGACACTGAAACTTGAAAATCATTCTCTCAGACAATCCCCAGGTGTGTTGGGGAGTTAGTGTAGGCCAGAGAGCATTTCCAGCAGGCAATAGGATGTCACTACCCTGATAGAGTTCAATAATATAGACATGGGCTGCCCTTTGCCAGTTGTTTTCAGTGCCATGCATTTAATCCACTACTACAGATATAATCTGGAAGTCTGTACACCAGCTTGGACTATGTTTGCCTATTGATTTCTGGACAGTTGTAAGGATTCAGGAAGGATTTCCTCCAGGTCCTGCTCTGACAGGCAGAGACACAGCCTTTCAGCCTTCTCACTACGAGCATCTCTCCTCTCTCTCCTGCCAGCTGGCCACCACAGGCCAGACCCATGTTGCAGAAACTCTCTGTCTCTCTTCTGGTGGGTGGAACGTGGATTTGAGTCCAAACTTTTATATCATCCATTCTGCTCAGACACAACCCTGAGCTGAGGCCAGGTCAAGTTGGACCAAATCCTGGAAGGAGAAAATTCATGTAGAGCAAGCCCAAGCTGTCAGTCATGCAGTCTGGGTGGATCAGGCATCAGCAGTACTGAGCTCTACAGCTCAGTTAAGAGTCTAAGCACTTCTTAAGACAGCAGCTCCAAATATAGCCAAATCTGCAGCCTTCAGTGGAGGTCCAGATGTCAGAAAGCCTACCTTTGATAAATTTACCTGATATTTTAAGCCTTTACTTCTAAGCCACAATAGTAACCCCAGATGTCCACCCCATACATACGCATATGCACATTCAGGTACAAGACGAAAGTTATGAAAGATGCAGGCAAATTTAATTGGAAGATACACATCTCTATCCACGGGGCAAGAGCTGACCTTTTTTTTTCCTTCTGTAGGTCTAGCAACACAGAGTTTGATAAAAGCTGACAGGAACATAGGGAAGGGCCTCTACCCTCTTCAGCATCTTCATGCCTTTAAGGTTTTCTTCTACTGGAGAGTACCACACAGACAGCAACAATGGCAGAAATGGATAAAGAGTAAAAATATGTCCTTTTAACTTCCTTTTGGTTAAAAAATGCAGTATAGGCCCATTAAAGGCCATTAGCCTTCTCCTTGTGATCTTTCTTTTGGGATCTCTTGAAGACGCTCCTTCCACAGGTATTACAGACTGTATCAGAGGGCTGGCAAGATGAGGCTTCGGTGAGATATAACATCCACATAAAAATGACAGATTGCAGTGACAAGCTGGTATCAGTAGCTTGGGAGATAATGAAATGAAATCTCTTCAGAGAACAGACTGCACAGAGCAGTTCTGCTGAAAGCTGCCGGTGCCACAGGACGACCTCACATGTCTGATTCTCCACCAGTGAAGGCAGATGGGGCTATGTGGCATGCTGTAGGCACAGGTTGCTTCCCTTGCGTGATCAAATACAAGGGCTGAAGCAATGACTGAAGCAGATAATTGTACGACGCTGCCACTCCTATCTACAAACGGTCTGCAGAGGATCTTATGAAAAAGAAGTGATCAGGAGGAAACAGAAATGTATAAATAAAGATAATGATGCAGACTTCTTTTGCAAAGTGCTTTCAGATCAGCAGATAAAAGCAACATGTGAAAGCTAAAAATAGTATTATTAGTATTAGTATTTGGCAAACTAATGGATTACAACATTTTGAACAAGGAAATTTAGAGTCATTGTAACTTTTAAAAGGAAAAAAAACCTCCCAAGAGGCAAGTACAGATCTGCCCCTTGCTTGCAGAAGTAACACTAGACAATGCTTCAGAAGTTTGCTTAAAACATGCTCTTCAGCATCACATTAACTCGATTGCTTTTTACATTTTCTCTTCTCATTTTAAAGTCATCTTTGAAAGTAAGTGACATCATGGCTATACCAGCTGGAGAATGGCACAGACAAAGTGTACTGGAACAGGAGTGACAGACTGCGGGGCAGCTTTAATTAATAAATGGCCTGCCTTGCCAGGCGCAAAGCAGTTGGGTATTGACCCGCCAAAGAAATTGAGCTTTTCCTTGAGTAATAAAGTACTAATTAAAGCAGTGTATATGTGTTTTGAGAAAGTACATAGCAGGGGGCTGTCTGGAAGAAGGAAGGTTGTTGGGGTTTCGTTTCTTTGTTTACTGCTTCTTCCTTTCTTCCTTTGCTGTGCGCTTTTCAGTCTGAAACTGGAACGGTGGCTAACAGGCAGTTATTCTTCTGCAGCAGAGAAGGGCTCCTCCACAGCCCTCATTCCTATGATGCCCTCAGTCTCCATGTGCACTCACTTAGAGAAAAGACCAGCACAGAGCACTGCTGAAGTAAAAAAGTCTTGCAATGAGGTGACAGGCACTTCCTGGAGGAATATGTGTGTACTTCAGAGTATGATTTGTCATTAGAAAGGTTTATTTATGATGACCCTATGCAGTCCTCTGTTAAAGTGAACCACTAAATGTCAATATAGGTTTTATTCCATTCTGTGTATGTTCACTACTTCCTTACGTGAGAAAACCTGGAGGTAGTCATTATGTAAAGTGATATTTGTCAAGTGTGTTTTCTCTCTTTTGTGCACCCACACTTCTGCTTTGGGGAAAATATGCAACTTTTTTAATGCATAAACAGGACTGATTAGAAATGGGGAATGACTGGCTGTGAGTTGGGTGTTCAGCCTGATGACAGCTGAGAGGCAGAGATGCTTTAACCATTGCAAAGTGCAAACCAGCAGGTTTGGTTTCAAACCTACTGTGTATTGGTAGATGGCTCTTGGGGATCTTTCAGGCTTGAGGTCTGCAACATGTGAACATTGGGATACCAATTCTCAGAGATTCCTTATAATCCGCATTTTTTCTTTTCACTATTTCTTTCAAAAAGTTTCACAAAACTGACTAAACTCTCCTTGTAGCTCTATGGGCCTTTTAATCTCTATATGGGTCTTTAAACTCCCTACAGATGATGCATACACCAAAACTTTTACCTTGGCTCGTGGTGCTCTCATAACCTTCTTGCAAGTCTGTGTTTGTCTTGGGCTTCCTCCAAAGTCCTATGCCCACACCTCTCAAATATGCTAGCGGCTTAGCAATACCCTTTTCTGCGTCTCTGTCCTCAGACTGGGTTGGTTTGGAGGTTGCTTGTTCTGGGAGACACAGCAGTGGAGGCAAGTTGGTGTAAGCACTGGAGAGAGATTTTCAATAGAAAAAGTGTTGTGCAAATAAGGAGCAGGCAAAATAATAATAATAATAATCTGTAAATTGATCCTGGTCTCTCTTTATTCATAACTAAAGTATTCTTTGGGGTTTGATCAGCCATCTTCCGTGATTCCCAATCTTCTTGCTCTGAGGTTTCTCAGATATTTACCTATGGCTTAGGAGTTTTTGCCCTTTGTCCCACCTATAGCCAGCTTGCTTTGTCTGGCAAAGCAATTAATTCACCAGTTCCATTGCACCCAGAAAAAGGCTGCTTTTCTTTCAACCGAAACACACCTTATTTCTTGGGAGGGAGGGGTATCTTCTTCCTTGGTTTCTCATTTCATGCCTGTACTGGATGACCTGGTAAAGGTGGATCCTGCCAGGACACACTCCTGTCTTAGAACCTCATTTAGTGCAAACAGTGTGTTTTGCCTATTCTGGAGCTTCTTCCAGAGAGAACATGTGATACACGCTTTTCCAAGGCCCAGTAGTGATTTATTTCTAATTGAAGGTTTGAATTACATATGAAACTTATAATCACAAATTGATAAAAGGCCCTTTAAAAAAAAAAAACAAAAAAACAACCAAAAACCTACCTTCCTCTTCAAATAAAATTAACATAGGAAAGCCTCCAAAACACTATTCCCTAACTGTATATTAAGGTCAAAAGTTAAACAGTCGGTTGTACAGCCTCTTCTCAGACAAGTGGGATTGCTTGGGCAATGCAACTCAAATTAGGATCACGGTTTTAGAGACTGGATTCATCCCACTAGCTGCAGTCATCTGCAGTGTGCAGATCTACATATAAGCTATTTGCTCACCCACAGGTATTTCTAGAGAGCAATTTACCTGATCTGTTGCAGATACCTACTTGCATATCATCTTCTGTAAGTGCCTCCATCCTTACCTTGAATGCAGTGCCTCTGGGTGAGCGTCTCCGGAACCTCGCCTCAGATCTTTATGACTGCCTTGCAATTTCAAGGTTGCACAGTTAAAATGATCTGGGATGATATATCCTGGTAATTACACTGGAATCATTATCAAGCACACATTGCTTCCACAATTTCAGTAATGGAATTACATTTCTGCCATAAAATTGGACTCTGTTAAATGAGATAGTGGTTTTCCACCTTCAAGGTGCTACCAATTTCCATATCCTATTTTCTGTGTGCACAAATAAAAAAAGATTTTATCATCTAGACCCCCAAGCTCTTCTCAGATTTCAACAGCTCTGCTGTGCTTTTTCCAGTTCATGCACCGGCACTTCTGCAAGTTCCTAGACAGCAGCAAATCGGGTTACAAAGGGAATCCTTACAAACAATGGCAGGATAACAGTTACACAGGTACAATAAAACCTGTTTTCATTTACAGAGGATGTATGAGATGACAAGCACATTACCCAGGATAAGGCTTATCAATTAAGAAAAGCAAGGCAAGGTTTAGAGAGAGCGCATCTCATGTACAAGACTCAGTTTTTCCTATGAATGTATTTTTAAACACAGATATCTGGAAGTTATTTCCAAATACATTTAAAATTAAAAAGAGGGTTTTTTCTGTAAAAAACATGGGAATAGAAATGTTCTTTTCAGATTTATTACCAAAGAAATACAGATTTGACATTTGGGAAGCACTTACGTGTTACTGAACCTCACAGGCATGTGTTGAATACTCTATTGGTACCAGGGAATGGCATAAATCTTGCAATTAGAACAGAAAGTCAACACCAAAGATGTTAACTTAATACCTAATTTTAGTACAAAAAAACACATTTGGAAAAGCTTTTATCCACCAGGAAAAAATGCCAGATATTACAAACAAAGAAACAGATTAATACTTGTATAAATCGTTCATAATAGTAAATTTGTAATTGTCATTCCAAAGAGCCACTTTGTTGTCATGGAGTCTGCTCTTGTCCCCTGTGCCCCAGGTGTCCTGGGTTTAGAATTAATATGTAGAAAACACTGCTGAGGAGAACCAGTTTCTTAGGAAACTGGCATAGCAATTTCTATTACACAAATTATTTGCTGCATATTTCCACCACAAACCTTGCAACAGATCTGTAATGGGAGTAGGTCTAATTCCCTGCCAGGCTAGATCTGCTAGGAAAGCCTTGCATCCAGTAGCAAGTAGTGAGGCACAACGGGAACCAATTTCTAGAGCATCAGTTGCTGCTGAAGACCTAACATCCAAACTACATGCAGTTCAAGAGGTCTTTTCTTTGGATTAACTCTAGTTTGGTCACGTTGTCTGAATATCCACTGTAATGTGCTTTTGGACCCTCCTTTGGTTTAGATTCACCTAAGAATAAGAGTCTAAGTGCTGTGAATAGCTACTTGACAAGAACCAAGATGCAATAGATGGGGAAATTAGAAGACTCACTTCCAAACCTCAATTCCCTTTTGAACAGAAACACTAATGCAGGTGCACTCAGTAAGCAGTATGCACATAGGATTATTTAGCTGATTTCCCCAAACTCTTTCTACAATAAATTGTGTAAATTGAGTAAGATAGAAATTAACAGTGGTCTTGAGCTTTATTTCTGGCTGTACCAGTGTCTCCTCTGTAGGGAGCAGTGGGCACTTACTGCACAGTAAGCACAGAACAATACCATTAAGGCATACAGGAGTAACAGGGTACTTAAAGATAAACCGGTATTTAGCTGTTTTGCTGGACTGATCTTGGTTCCATTATCATAGTCTAAGAAAGGATTTTGCAAAGTCACAAGCTGCATGAAGGAGCACAGCACATCCCAGTCTCTCTCAGGTTCACAAGAGGTAGATGCGATGTCTACTGCGCTATGTCCCACAGAGGTCCAGGCTGGGCTGGGTCCCAGCACAGCTAGGCCCACCTTTGGCCAGTCTGTAAGGAATCAGAGAGCTCTTATGCTCAAATATGTCACTGGAAAAGGAGATGAAATGTCTTGCATTTTTTCCTTATACACCCAGAAGAAGATTCCCAGTGATTGATACGAGACCTAGAACTACTGAAACTCTCCTGATGAGACAACTGCCCATTGAAACACAAATCTGTCAGGATCAGTATCCTGTTTCATGATGTTTTGCTGATAAAAGTGAAAATAAGAATTGCATTAATTAAGCTTAGTTATTTAGATTGTTGTATTTTAATGTACATTAAAAGGTATTTACATGTAATTTTGTGTTCTATGTTATGGTTTTTATCTTATCGAGACACAGAAATCTTGGCTTTCTGAACTGAGATGCTACGGAATTTCCTATGGGTCCATGAAAAATTTAGAATTTCAACTTTTGCTTTAATTTAGAAAGGAAACACAGTTTGAAACGGATTTCCCATGAGAACAAAATTCTCTTATCAGTCCATCTCTAGCCGATAATTCTCTATTCTTCAATTTCTTACCAATAATACTTTATTGCGACTGGCTCTATTGAGAGCTTACAGAGTGTGCTGAATCCTGCCTCTTTATGTTTTATCTACCACTCACCTCTGCTCCTTTATCTGTACTCTGTATGACTTTGGGCTCATCCTGCAGCCTTTTAAGGTAACAGTAAGAGATCAGCAGGAGCAAAGCTAAGGTCTAAGGCTCACAGTGCCTGAAATGACAGCTCCTGAACTGATTGATTCATCCTCAAACTACCCTCTGTCTTCAAGGACACTCCATTTAGAGACAGTGTTCCTCCTGTGTGCTATCAGTGGCAGGATCATGGTCATAGGCTTTCTGTAAGTGCTTTGGGCAGGGAAATGTCTCCCTGCATTTGTCTGAAAAGTGACATTAAAACCCAAGGATGTTGTGGCAATGAAGTAATAATAATGCTGAATTTTAACTAGAGTGCACATTTTGCATCCTTTCCCCTCCAAATTCAGTGCACATTTTCAAATGCTTTATGTACAGCCAAGTTCAAGCCTTTAGGACCTGCCCTTGAGAAATGTCTGCTAATGGTGTACTTTATCTCAGTAAAATTTACTTACAGAAATACACAGCATAAAGCTGTTGTGTTCCTTAATACGTTTAAATTCCCATGTAAAATGAATTTTAATGCACTGTTCTTATGCCATTTACTTATTTTATTCTAATATTTTGCAATATTGATCAAATTAATTTGAGAATGCTGACAGATGCTGCATTACGACATGGCTACTTGTACTTCCAGCTCACATAAATTCATAGTTTATTTTAAAATTGGCAATAAAAATAAGTGATTTGCATCTAAATAAACATTTTTTTCTGGAGTAATGGTTGGCTGTGTAGTCCATTTCTACCAGGATCATAGCCACATACCAACACCGCTTTTTTGCTCTCTATACAGATTACACATAAGCAACCAATTTAGTAGGGATTGAATTATTAGAACAGTACAAAAATGGTTTTCATGCCTGGACTGAGCCCACACAGATTTTCAGATCATGAGTAAGAGAAGAAACAGGATTTGGAACGTTCAGTCAGGCATGCAGATGCAAAGATGCGTCATGGTCCTTCCACTTGGCTTACTCTGCAAAACAACTGTTTCTTAATCTCCCCATAGTAAAATCTTTATCTAACAACCCTTCAGTAAATTAGAAAGCATGGTCTTTGAAGGCAATCATTCCCTTAATAAAGGAGGCTAAGAAGCCTGCCAGAAGGGAGCCATAAATGTTGCTGTAATTATCTCATATAAAAAAATGTTATTGCTCTCTATAAAGGTATTATTATATAAACAGATGAAAATGCCTACTAGATTTTAGCATATTTGAAGACTAAGTTGTAGGTGACATTTCTCTCATGACACACAGGTACAAAACATGTTATCTGCATGAGCAGTCTAATGTTCAAAAATCTAAGCCTAAAACAACATTAAAAATTACATTAAGAAATGCAAATATCTACCTCCAATTAGTTTTATCAATGCTGGAATCCAAACTACTTTAGCTGGTCTGCTGGAGACTGGAAAGCTTCAGCAGAAACACAAATCTGGAAACGTGCACTGTGTTACTCAGCAGAGTTGGAAATGATAAGTGATTAAGAGCGATGAGGGACCTGTATTCAATTCTGCAACTTTTAAACACCGTGACCCTGCACACTCCTGAGACCTTACTCTTTGGAGTAAGTCCTACTCAGTTTAGTATGGACTGCAGAACCAAGTGCTGAAACAATTTTTTTCTCATGAGGACAGTTGTTCCACATGATTTTTGTTACTAAAAATTACTGGCTGTCTTTTAGCCTGAGAACCTCTGCTGAGTGAGAATCTAGATTTACATGCTCTGAATTGCCCTCTGGAGGAAGCTGTTTCTCTCCATCAGCTAGTCTGGCCAGGGTGATGATGTTTGCAAAATTAAAGTAGTCTTTTAATTGAGCTCATAAGAAGCTTCACTTTCTTATTATTTTTCTCTGGTTTTGTTTTGCAGAGGATGTCTTCTGGGACACATTCTTAGTTTCTACTGCAGCCCTGTGACATAAATACTTGACTTCCAATAGAATCTGCACTTATAGAAGAATCTCATGCAGCTTGGATGGTAGAATATTTGGCGAAAAAAAAGCAGATTGGAAATAAATAGCAAAATATGGAAGAAAATTTTTATCATATTTTAATTAAGGGTACTCGCACTGGAAATCCAAGTCTATGAACATAGATAGTTATGAACTTAAATGTGCCACATGATCAATGGAGCCAAACAGCATGTATCAAACCAAACAGTCAATACACCAAGGGATTCTTCAGTTCAGG